>CM077156.1:6491953-6531953 GCA_039583875.1 Platanthera guangdongensis
CAGAGAAGAGAAAGGAGTCTAGTGATAAGAAAAGGACTCAATACAAGAGCAAGAAGTAGAAGTCTTTTGTTGCCAAAAAGGACAAGGGCCTGTCAGATATCTCTACTTCAGAAACTGAGTCAGATGCTGAGGCATATATAGGGCTGTTTGCTGAAGAAGAAGAAGAAGAAGAGTTCATTCAAATTATGAAATTCTATATATGAACAAGAAGACAGTCAGTGCCAAGGGCTAATGACATTGACTGAAAGTGACAAAATCCTGGAACAGCCAGGACCCAGTAAGGTACAAAGTTCAACTTTAAGTTTAGTTTCTTGTGCCAGTACAGAATCAGATTCATCATCATCAAATGATGAGAGTGCATCTGAGTCTGAAGAAGATATTCATCAGCTGATAGATGAATATAAAGTACTGTTGCAAGCTTATAAGAAGAGCATTCCCTAGCCAAAGTCAGGCAAAGGAATTGCTATTCTCAAGCTGCTGCAACTGATTTTGAGAAGTTGTTTGATCAAAAGCTTAATGAGATAGCCAGATTGAAGCACATAACTGTGATTCAAATGGGAACTATATCATTTAAGAATGATCAAATCAAGAGTCTGGAGATTAATCTTCAGAAGGAGAAGGACTTAGTTGCTAGGTTTTTCTAAACCTAAGTCAGTTTTACCCAAAATTGATGAATTTGTTCATCACAAAGGTAAAGCTGGACTGGGATTTACTAGACCTGCAAGGACTGTTTAGTCCAAGTCCAAGGGCAAAGCCCCAACACTCAACAAGCCAGCTGTGGATAAAACAGCAAAGACAGTACCTAAGCAAAGGTACAATAAGTTTGAGTGTTGGTGTTGTGGCAAAGTTGACCACTTTGCAATGGACTGTTGGCACAATGCTAGTGCCAAAGTGAGTAGCAAACTGCCTGATGGAAGACCAGCAGGTAGCCTTGTCAGGATGCAAACTAACAAGTACCAAGGACCCAAGAATTATTTGGGTTCTAAGGTTCACTAATCTGTTTTGCAGGTGAGTCCAAGTGGCCATGCCCCTATATGGTACTTGGACAGTGGATGTTCCAGACATATGGACTGGAATAAGGAGTTTACTAAAGGACTATATACCCATCAAGATGGTCCAAAAAGTCACCTTTGGTGGATCTGAAAAAGGAATCATCAAAGGGTTTGGTAACATTTCTAGTAACTTAGTTACCATTACTCAAGTGGCTTATGTTAAAGGGTTGAAACACAACCTAATAAGTATAAGTCAATTAAGTGATGTAGGGTATGACATCTCATTTGTTAAGAATGGTTGTCATATCAAGAGGTCAACTGATCAAGAGATCATTTTGACAGGTTATAGAAAGAGGAATGTCTACTGCCTAGACATTATGTGTGAGACCAATGGTTCTCAAGTGTGTCTTGTAGCAGATGAGAAAGTCTCTCATTGTGTCAAATGGCACAAGAGGCTAGCTCATCTAAACTACAAGACAATTGACAAACTCTTTAGCAAAGAGTTAGTGAGGAATGGTCCTCAAGTTAAGTGTGTTAAAGATGGTATTTGCTCAGCTTGTCAAAAGCGCAAGCAGACTAGATCCACCTTTAGAAGCATAGAAAAACAAAGATTGTTGTGAGGTATTTATACCTCTTGCATATGGATCTCTTTGGTCCAATGCCAGTTCACAGCCTAGGTAGGAGGTCTATACCTTTGTAGTTGTAGATGACTACTCAAAGTTTTCCTGGGTGTTCTTCTTAAGACAGAAATCTGAAACACTTAATGTCTTCTATAGATTTGTCAAGCAAATTCAGAATGAACTAGACAGTGCAGTGGTCAGATTAGAAGTGACCATGTTACTGAATTTCAGTCTAAGAGTATGGCAAAACTATGTGAAGACTTTGGGATATTTCAAGAGTTTTCTTCACCAAAGAACACCTCAACAAAATGGCATTGCTGAGAGGAAGAATAGAACCTTGATTGAGGCTGGTAGGACCCTATTAAGTGATACATCATTACCAGAATACTTCTGGGCTGAAGCAATTAATACTGCATGCCATGTTATAATAGGGCTACCATTACTAAAGGCCTCAATAAGACCCCCTATGAGGTTGTGAAAGGCAGGAAACCAAACCTATCCTACTTCAGGATCTTTGGTTGTAAGTGCTTCATACTTAACAATGAAAAGTCTTACTTGACTAAGTTTGCTGCCAAGTCCCAAGAGGGAATTTTTGTTGGGTACAACAACAATAGTAAGGCTTATAGAGTCTACAACTTGTCTACTCAAGTTGTAGAAGAGACTGTACATGTAGTATTTGATGAAACTAGGCTTATTAACAATGAGTTGTCTAGTAGTGTATGCAGCCCCACAGGTTTAACAAAGAAGATGGACAAGCTCACTCTAGAAGAAGAATCTACTGCAAGACAGCAAGTAGAAGACAGTGGCTGTTGTCCAGGGGGAGTACTACATGTACCTGATGTAGAAGAAGTACAAGGAGTGCAGCAAGATGAAGGAACTGAAGTGGTTCAACCAGAAGTTAGGATGCCTCCAGCCTATAGGCATCTTAGAGATCATCCAGTAGAGCAGATCATTGGTGATCCAAGACAAGGGTACAAACAAGGAGCAGAAACCTGAATGCAGCAATCTACTCTAGTTTTCTATCCCAAGTTGAACCTAAGAAGTTTGAAGAAGCCATCAAAGACCCTCTTTGGATTGAGGCAATGCAAGAAGAACTCAATCAGTTCAAGAGGTGCAAGGTCTGGGAGCTTGTTCCTAAACCTAAAGACCACAATATAATTGGAATCAAGTGGATCTATAGGAACAAGATGGATGTGCAAGGAGTCATCATTAAGAACAAGCAAGATTGGTTGCTAAAGGATATAGGCAGGAAGAAGGTATTGATTTTGATCAAACCTTTGCTCCAGTAGCCAGACTGGAAGCCATAAGAATGTTCCTGGCCTATGCAACCTTTCAAGGATTCAAAGTTTACCAAATGGATGTCAAGTCAGCATTTCTAAATGGTAATCTTAAAGAAGAAGTCTATGTGAAACAGCCATCAGGTTTTGTTGATTCAACTCTACCTAATCATGTCTATAGACTTAGGAAAGCTTTATATGGGTTAAAACAAGCCCCTAGGGCTTGGTATGAAACCCTGTCTAGTTTCCTCATTGAGAATAAGTTCACAAGGGGGAAAATAGACAAGACTCTATTCCTTAGGGAATCTAGAAGCAAAGTAATACTAGTCCAAATATATGTAGATGACATTATATTTGAGTCTATTTAAAGTATCCTTTGCAAAAAGTTTGCAAAGCTAATGCAATGTCAATTTGAGATGAGTAGTATGGGAGAGCTAAAGTTCTTCTTGGGTATCCAAGTAAGACAGACTGAGAGTGGATTATCCATATGCCAGTCCAAGTTCACCCTAGAACTCATAAGGAAGTATGGTATGGATTCATCCAGCACCATGAAGACTCCTATGGGGTCAAGTATGTCTCTTAGCAAGGATGATGCAGGGAAGCCTGTAGATGAAACCTTGTATAGAGGGATAGTTGGCTCCCTATTATACTTGACTGCAAGTAGACCAGATATCATGTATGCTACATGTGTCTGTGCAAGGTATCAAGCCCGCCCTAAAGAGTCTCATTTGACAGCAGTCAAAAGAATATTGAGATATCTAAAGGGCACTCCCTATCTAGGCCTCTGGTACCCTAGGAATGGGGATTTTGATCTAACAGGTTATTCAGATGCAGACTTTGCAGGATGCAAAGAAGACAGAAAAAGCACAACAGGAACCTGTCAATTCCTAGGTGGGAAACTGATTTCATGGAGTAGCAAAAAGCAAACAAGTGTGGCTATCTCCACTGCAGAATCAGAATATGTGGCTGCAGGAAGTTGGTGTGCTCAACTTCTGTGGATACAACATCAGCTTGAGGACTATGGATTTCAGGTAAGTAGAACTCCACTCTTCTGTGATTCTATAAGTGCTATTTCAATTGCACATAACCCTGTATCACATAGTAGAACTAAACATATTGAGATAAAATATCATTTTCTTAGGGAGCATGTAGAGAAACATGATATTTTACTAGAATATGTTTAAAACTGATAATCAACTACCTGATATGTATACTAAGCCCCTAGAAGAAGCTAAGTTCAATAGGTTTAAAATGAACTAGGAATGATAAACTTAGAGTAAGTTTATAAAATTAGAAATGGCTAAGTCAAAAGGTGTCGACACACAGAGATCTCTGTGTCGACACATAAACAAGTGTCGACACATATAATCTGTTGACTAAACTTGTGTCGACACGTATGTGTCGAGACATTATAAGTCAGTGTCGACACTTATCGCCAGTGTCGACACAATTTTAGTTGGCTGCCCGCCTTTTCATCTTCAAAATTAGAAAGGTATAAATAGGGTTTTGCCTTAGTCTGTCGACACGCTTTCAAAAGTTTTGAGACCAAAACTTGTGTGTCGACACCTCTCTTCTCTCAAGTCAAATTCTTCAACCCTAATGGCGCCAAAGCTTGAGGAGAACGTCAACGAAGGATACGAACTGGTGCGCGACGCATTTGGGGATGCTGACCAGTAAATCAAGAACGTGATAACCCTAGTTGCAGACTCAGGGTTAGAATATCTTGTTTCAGAGCCTACAAAGATCTGGAAGAAGGAAGTCTTGGAATTCCTCAATGGAGCTAAGGTAGATGAAACTGGATTCAAGATCAAATCCAGAGTCCATGGTGAGAAGGTGAAGGTATCACCTAAGAGCTTGAGGAAGATTCTACAGCTACCAAGAACTAAGGAAGAGGATGAAGTAACTGCTTCTAAGACAAGAGAAGCATTGACATGGTGTGGTCTAGATTCTAAGATGAAGATTGGTTCAGTTTTCAATAGAAAAGGCATGAACAGCCAAGGAAAATTCATGTCTGAGATTGTTGGAAAAGTAATAGTATGCAAACCTGGAGGGCATGATAGAGTATCAGCCCTTATGTTCAGTATAATGACAAGGATCATCTTCACTTTGAAAACAGATTGGTCTGTTATCATCTTTGAAAAGATAAAGGAAAGCTTGAAGAAGCCCAATCTGGGCAGGATCATAAGTCTATACCTAGTTGGTACCATACCAGAGGTTATGCAACAAGCTGCTGGAAGCAAAATCAACCACATGAGAAAAATGGATATGAGAATTTTCTCCAGATGGGACAGGGTGTTGACTAAGGAAATGCCAACCCCTGAGAAGGTAATTCCTGAAAAAGTATCCCCTCAAAAGAAGAAGAGGAAAACTGCTCCAGTGGCTCAAGATCCATCAAGCAGCTCTGATAGTGAAGAACAGGTGGTCTTCACACCTGATGAAGAAGACATAGGAACTGCTGTGAAGTCTCCAGCATAACAAGTAGATGCTGAAATCCAGGGGGAGCTACCTCAAGCTAGCCCCATACACAGGGATCACATCCAGGGGGAGTCTCTAGTTGTAGAAGAACCAACTACAATAGAAAGTGAACAAGCAACCAACATCATCCTAGAGGTAATCACTGAGCTTAATGCTTTAGATTTTCCTTTAGAAGATATTGATTTGTCTGATGTTTATCAGCAACCACAGACTGCTAGTCAAGTCTCAGATGTTGTCATGGAAGACACATCTGCTGTAGCTCAGTTTGTTTCTGATCCAGTGGTAGATGAGCCCAGAATTTCTCCAGCTCATTCTCCACAAGAGTTTACTATGGAAGATTTATTTCTAAATCTGGATCAAGAAGATTTTGATAAGGAAACTGCTGCTGAAAAGGAGAATACTCCAGTTGAGGGGGAGCAAGTGCCAATTGTTGAAGAGCCTGCAAGGACAGAACCTGAAAAGCCCCAAACTGTTGAAGAGCTACCTAAGGAGAAGGTAGAGATAGCTAGCTCCTCAGCTTCTGAAGATGAGAAGGCTACAAGGGCTAAAAAAAAGTTTCAAGTTTTCAGGAGAAGAAGCCAGAGTTACAAGAAGGCTTTACAAACTGTTGCTCCACAGCCTATATCACTGTCAGCACCAACTATTGATTATAGTGCACTGATGGTTGCTATGCAGATTAAACTTAATGAGCAGAGGAAAGCTATAGAGACATATGTGGATGAGGGGCACAAATCTCTCCAATTTGATTTGGCCCAGGATATTAAATCCATAAAATTTGAGATGAATCTCAATAAGAAAGAGATGACTGACTGCTTCCACATGGGTGGGAATGCAGTAGTCTATCTTGCTACACATCAGGAAAAGATAAAGGCTCAAGTAGATGACATAGCACAAAAGCAGGGGTATGTTCTAGAGAACCAAATAAGAATGAATGATAATTTGACAGAATCCCACAATGCTATTGTCACAGAAATGAAGAACATTGCTGCTGGCCTGACAACTTCTACTACTACTGCTATGACAGCTTTTGATAAAGCACTGCAAGAGAGCTTAACTGATATTACAACTGCTATTCAAGACTCTCAGAAGCTGATCTCTGAAAAACTCCAAAGGTTAAGACCTTTCTACAGGGATGAAGTTAATTATCTCAATGCTCAAATCAGATTTCAAAAAGATGACTTAAGGGATCACATAGAAAGAGAAGTCATAAAGGGGGAGAGGGTCTTAGTCAAAACTGGCTCTGACCATGCAAAATGGGTTTCTAATTCCATCAGAGCCACTCTTGGTTATCCTCCTCTTTGTGATGATGATAATGTAGCAGAATCTGGAATTAACCCTGCCTATCTTGGAGGTGAGCAACCAGAAGTAGCTCAAGTGATCTATCCTCCACCAGATTTTGACATCATCCATGCTGACATACAGTCCATGTATAGCCCACCTGGGGGTAAGGACAATGTCATAATAGAGAAAGTTGTTCAGCCTGTCCTGAAGCTTTACAGGAAGCCATCTTGAAGGAGCAAGCTGAAGAAGAAACCAGATTGTCAAAGAAGAGGTTCAGGGAGCAAGCTGAACAAAGACCTCACTTTGAGCAGTGGAGCCCCACCTCTAGGAACATTATTTTGACTGCATGGAAAGCAGCAAAGGATAACATCCATGACAGGAATAAATGGTTTTCTGAGGCTGAATGGAGAAAGCATGAGTCAAGGTAGGAGGCTATAGTTCAATACAGAAGAAAGGCCAAGATGGGAAAGCTACCTCCTACTGCTCTGGAGCCTAGCAAGTACTTTCCCAAGCCTTATCATTATTTTTAAAGGCAAAAGATTAAAGCAGAAGAACTTAAGAAGAAAGATCTGAAAGACAAGAAGCCTGCTGATGCTGAAGTTACTGAAGCTCCTGTTCAAGCCAAAGTACAAGCTGACAAAGGAATAGTGATCAAGGAGCTTGAACAGAAATAGAATTAGAATTTTCTAAGTTTACTATGTAATCTTTTAATGATAACCATTCTGTAAACTTTTGAAATATATGTATGACAAAGTATTGGAACAATGTGCTGTGTGATAAATTTGCTATGTGTTAAATTTATTTCATAATTGTTCTGTGATGCAATCTATGTGTACATGTTTGTTTCATACATGTTTATGTTTGTCCTGCTATATATAATCCTGCTTTACATCATTTTGTAATTTTATTATGAATGGTGTATATCATTGACTAAGGGTTATGACTTCTCCAAATAGGGGGAGATTGTTGGGTACATTGGTTCAAATGTACCTGATTTGAAGAAGCCTCACCCAACTCAATGATATACATCAAAATGTATTTGATGTGTTTTGAGTTTACTTGTGCAGGCTAAGTATTTGCAGGAAAGAAGTAAAAGTTTCTAAGTCCATGTGTCGACACCCAGAGGGAAAGTGTCGACACTTAAGAAGACTTGTGTCGACACCCAGGCAAGCAGTGTCGACACTTGGAGTCATTGTGTCGACACTAGGGATGCTGAGTCGACACCAGACAGAAAGTGTCGACACAAGGAGCTGTGTCGACACTCAGTGAAGAAAAGACAGTGAAGCTGTGTCGACACTTAGCAGTTGTGTCGACACCCAGGAAAACTGTGTCTACATAAGAAAGTGTCGACACTTGGAGGCTGTGTCGACACTCAGCAAAAGTCTGCAGAGACTAAGTACAAGTGTCGACACCCAGAATAATGTGTCGACACTCAGCAAAAGAGTCAACACTTGAAGTAAGTGTCGACACCCAGAACAATGTATCGACACTCAGCAGAAGAGTCAACACTTGAAGTAAGTGTCGATACCCAGAGCAATGTGTCGACACTCAACTGAAGACTCAACACTTGAAGAAAGTGTCGACACAAGGAGCTGTGTCGACACTTAGCAAAGATCAGCAAAGTTCAACAAAATATTCTAAGTACAAGTGTCGACACTAAGGGAATGTGTCGACACTCAGCCAGAGTCTCGACAGAAGAAGAAAGTGTCGACACCCAGAGCAATGTGTCGACACTCAACAAGTATCAACACTGAAGATTTGTGTCGACACCAATAAGCAGTGTCGACACTTAACAGATTCAACACATGAAGATGTGTCGACACAAAGGTGTTGTGTCGACACTTAGAAGAATTCAGCAAAATTCTGAAGTACAAGTACTTGTGTCGACACTCAATTTCAGTGTCGACACATGAAGAAGAAGTAGTGTCGAGATACAAAATCTACAACACAAGGAGTTGTGTCGACACCTTGTAGACTAGTGTCGACACTTAGACAACTTGTGTCGACACTTGGTCTATAAGTGTCGACACTTAAAGACAGAAAGTCTCGACACTTGCAGACAGTTACAGAATCTTCAAGAACTGACTGGATGACTTGACAGCTGCCATTCCAGCCGGTCTACAGCACTTGTCAGAGTTGTCAGAATTCAGTTATGGACCGGACCAGCCGGTTACCATGAAGAAGACCTATAAATAGGCCTATACTGTCTACAGAAGAAGTTGATAAAAAGGTTGTTCAAATTATTAATCAAGTATTCAACAAAGAAGATCTAGCTATTCCTTGAAGAATCAAGTGCAGATCTAAGAAGTTGGAGAGAGAGAGCTCCATCCAAGAAATCAGCTGTTGGAACCAGGCTGAGAAGAAGGGTTCAGATTCACTCTGAATCTTAAGTAGCAGAGATCAAGGATCAACTGCAGAAGGAGTCAATCTTATTGAGTTCTACTTTCAAGAAGCTTTGAAGAAAGCTAAGTCAGATTGATTTCAGCTGAGTTCTTCCAAGAACTCATCAAGAAACTCACAACTCTTCTCTCTCATTTCTTTGAGTTGTTGAGTCACAAGTTTGTATTCATTTTATCTCATAGGATCCTTTGGATCTGAGTCTTGTAAGCCTGTAATTATAAAGGCTGAGGGTAGGAGAGTTAAATCTCTGAGTGTAGGCCTTGGTGGCTGAGTGTAGGCCTTGGTGGCTGAGTGTAGGCCTTGGTGGCTGAGTGTAGGCCTTTGTGGCTGAGTGTAGGCTTTGTGGAAAAGCTGAGTTGTAGGGCCTTGGGCCTGAGGTGTAGGAGCCTGTTTTGGGTTTTGAGATAGTGGAGAAGTTTGGCCGAATCAAGTACACTGCTAGATAGGCGAAGGGAGAAAGTGGATGTACCCAAAGCTTGGGGAACCACTATAAAACTCTGTGTCTACTGTGTGATTGTTGTTGGCTGTGATTGTTGCATATGTGCTGTGATATAGTAGATAGAATTATGTGATATTATCTGATTGCTGCATAAAAAGTTAAAAAGATTCAAGTCACCTATTCACCCCCCCCTCTAGGTGATTAGGTACAATATCTTTCAAGGACGATCCACAGTACCACCTCAACCATCCACCATATCACTCATAGAAATCATGTGCATATCACCTCGAACTGTGGTCCCATCAGTCGGTACAGATTGCTGAACTGCACAACCTTCATGAGCACGATACACCCGCGTGTCACCGTTAGAACTCCTTTTGTAACCACAAAACTACAACCACCTGAGTTCAAACTGCCTAATGATATCAGATTCTTACGCAGCTTGGGCACCAGATGTTCCTGCTCAAGTCTGCGCACCACCCCATCATGCATCTGTATGCCCACCATCCTTGTACCAGTAATATCACAACATGAGTCGTCACCCAAATAGACCGACCGAGTCGTCACATCTAGAGAACTGAACATTTGTAACGCCCTCACCTGTCACATGACATATAACGGTGGGTCCGGCCTGGGCCCCACGCCATATCTCACAGACAAGCGAAGGAATCACGTGTGGAAATCAAAATCAACGTGTATCCTTAACTCATCCATTCTAGCGCAGCATTTCTTTTTGTTAACATGAACTCCAACCAGAATGTCCACCACTATATAAATACCATATTTATATATCACAAACACCAGGAATGTATACAACTCACACACCCTGGCCTTATGGCCTTACAGGTTCCTCTTTTGCACAACAATCATTTCGTACATCGGCACGCAGGCCGGCCACACATGAAATCCAAACACCACTCTTCGCATGGCCTTCAAGGGCCAACAGCAGCAAGCTAGCCATTCCACTTATTCATTTCAAGCCGCGGCACCTGCAATGAGACATCTACCAAAAAGCGGCAAAACAAAGTAACGGTCAGCATTTGGCTGACCCATTATAACGACCCTACCCCCTACACGGGGTAGTGGTTCCTTCCATGTATACGGTGCTCATTAAGTATCATCAAACATCATATCTATATCATTCTCTTTATCCCGCTAGCAAACACATAACATCACAAACGCTGGAATCCACCAGACGTTCCGTGCACTCAGGGCACCTTCTTGGCGTACCAGAATCCACCAGTCATACACCGCCGATCCGAGGGTTCATTTGTTTGGTTGACCGGCCCTAGTCCACTAGTCTCGCAAGCTGGCGACATCCCGCCCAACTACACAGAGGTACAACCTCACAGCAACAACCAGAGTAGGTCGACCCACAACATGTGGTGTAGCACGCCGGGTTTATCCAAGCTCCCCAGGCAATATCTACCCATCGACCCCCCTTCCTAAGTCGATCAACCCACACTATGTGATGCAGCAACACGGGTTTAACTCGGCTCCCCAAGCATTGCCACCCATCGTTCCCGCTAACTAACTAGATCAACCCACCCTAGTGGTGTAACAGGCCGGGTTTATCACGAGCTCCCCAGCATGCTACCAATTGATCATATCACAACCAGGAGCTTTGCCAAAGCCTCCTCACATTCAACATCACATCCATACATTCAGCATAAGAGAAAACCATTTCCATCTCATCAAATCCACGGAGTCTCCTCCGGTTTACCCATGAACATCACCAATCCAGACTACCGGTCCAGATGGGCTTCACACAGCATGCCTATGCCGTACTCCATATTTCCGGCTCTAGATGCAGACTCAACAAAGGAATCACTTCTGCAAATCCACCTCTTGGTGGAGGATTCCAAGCACATGCATAAAGGAAAGACTTCGATGTCCAAGAAGGAGATCGTTACCCTTGAAGACCGCTTCGGCGCCATGAAGTAGCCGGATGGAAATCACCGCCTCGGCTTCGCCTTCACGAATCCGCTCTCGAATCTTCGCTTCGCACTCCGCAGCTCCTACAACAGCTGGAAGACTTCTCCCTTCTCTCTCCCTTAGGCCTTTCTCCTCTCTCTCTTAGAATAAGGATGAAGAAGAAGAAGAAGAGAAAAGAGGGTTTAAATCCCCTTTTTCTCGGCCTTCAACACACCTGGACAGAGCCCAGCCATTGGATCCAGGAAGAGGGAAACAAACGGCTCAGATTTGGCCAGAAAAGCTAAAACACGGCCTGACACGCCCTGTGACACGCCCGTGTCACAGGCCGTGTCCCTCTAAGCGGCAGTCAACCGACTCAAAACCAACAGTACACGGCCATGGGACACGCCCGTGTCACGTGCCGTGTACCCGACACGCCCTCAGACACGCCCGTGTCTGAGGCCGTGTGCCTCAACGAAAATAATCCCAAAACAACCCGAGACTTCACACGGCCTGGCACACGACCTAGCACACGCCCGTGTTCCTGGCCGTGTGCACCAGGACACACCCGTGTCCCGCAAACACGCCCCGGCTCGAACCGTCGAGTTGAGTTCGACGACCACTGACACGCCCTGTGACACGCCCGTGTCACAGGCTGTGTCCTCACTCGACACTCGACGATCGTCGAGAAAATTCGTCGACATCCAGGCCGATCGTCGACACGGCCCCGACACGCCCTGCGACACGCCCGTGTCGCAGGCCGTGTCCGCTGTGTCGACCCCAAATTTCGTCGACTTCACGACTCGACACTACCCAGGCCTGACACGCCCTGGGACACGCCCGTGTCCCAGGCCGTGTCACCCATGCCTGAACCCGATTTTGCTCAAATTGATCTGATTAACTTCGGGGTGTTACAATCCTCCCCCCTTCAAATAATTTCGTCCTCGAAATTGACTCCAATCAATCACAACATCAGCAAAGCTTACCCCCAAGCCTCCGCAAAAACGAACAAACATACAACACAAACAAACATCCCTAACTTCCACTTGTGCATCATCAGCCACATAAGATCTCAACACAAAACAACATAATTTATATATCTCTTCCCAAGCACAAGTGCAACTTTTATTCATCACAAATATAGATATACACATAGTTAACATACACCACCATGCTCATCGACGTGCTTCACATCACACGTCACTTTCGCTCAGCCTCCAGATTTTGAAATTCACGATTAAACGACAAATTAAACACCCGAGGCTGAATTTCGCCAACTGAGCTTTGTGGCTCTTGCACGTCCATCGCATGCAATCGTGGTTACGTCCGGGGTGCAGATGACTCGGCCACTGCTTTTCCCTTTTCTTCATATGACGCACCTATCTTTTTCTCACTCCCTGGAGGGGCATTCCGACAGAATTTTGCTATATGTCCTTGTTGCCCGCATTTATAGCATATACGTGTATCCACACGTCCTGACCCATAAGTCGCCCCCGAAGAAACTGTCGACGGAGCTGATTCCACCGGCCTAAATCTTTTCTTCTCTTGTCGTCGAAACTCCGATTGATCCAATTGCGACACTTTCAACTCTGACTTTTCCTGTCGCTTATTCGCTTGTACTCGCTTCATATCCTTCTCTAATGCACGAGCTGTATCGACTAATGCTTGGAAGCCTTGACTCACTGAACTCGGAAGTGCCAACCTCAATTCATCCCGCAAGCCTTCATAAACTGATTTGTCTTTCGTGCTTCCTCCTCAAAGTTCGATCCCGCATATCTCCCCAATCTTGTAAACTCATGCAGGTAGGTATCAATATCTCGCTCACCCTGCACCAAACGGAGAAACTCATTTTCCATCGCAATCCTCTGCGATACCGGCACATACTTGGCTAAAAATATTCGGGAGAATTCATCCATGGAAACCTCCGTTAAACCTCGACCTGCCAAGTGATGCACTTCAATTTCATCCCACCATAATCTCGCATCACCTTCCAACAGAAAAGTGGCCAACAGCACTTTCTGTTCCTCGACCGTCCGGATTGCGGTCAGGATCCTTTTTACCCTTGCCAACCAATCTTCTGCCTGCGTTGGGGAAAGCGCTCCACCAAACGTCGGTGGATGAAAGTGCATAAAACATGTCAATGACTCGTCACTTGCTTGCGCCTCCACCACCACTGCAGCATGCTCTTGCCTTGCACCAGGTCTTGCCTGTCCAGTAGGTTGTGCTTGTAACACTGCAAGCACTATCTCCGTCACCACCCGTATGGCTTCTGCCGAGGGAGGCATAGGCACTTCCACGGGTGCTGCACTCTCAGCAGACCGCTGGGGCTCAGACGGCCCAGCTCCATCCCTCGCCACCTATCAATGTACAGAACACCATTAATACTTCCAATCATAATGGTACTGCTACATTGCCTACACACTCACGCACATCATGTGCATGACATACATTCCTAGTGGACATTCATGAGTTCATTTATGTTCTCTCCTCCCAAACAATCTAAACCTGGCTCTGATACCACTTTGTAACGCCCTCACCTGTCACATGACATATAACGGTGGGTCCGGCCGGGGCCCCACGCCATATCTCACAGACAAGCAAAGGAATCACGTGTGGAAATCAAAATCAACGCGTATCCTTAACTCATCCATTCTAGCGCAGCATTTCTTTTTGTTAACATGAACTCCAACCAGAATGTCCACCACTATATAAATACCATATTTATATATCACAAACACCAGGAATGTATACAACTCACACACCCTGGCCTTATGGCCTTACAGGTTCCTCTTTTGCACAACAATCATTTCGTACATCGGCACGCAGGCCGGCCACACATGAAATCCAAACACCACTCTTCGCATGGCCTTCAAGGGCCAACAGCAGCAAGCTAGCCATTCCACTTATTCATTTCAAGCCGCGGCACCTGCAATGAGACATCCACCAAAAAGCGGCAAAACAAAGTAACGGTCAGCATTTGGCTGACCCATTATAACGACCCTACCCCCTACCCGGGGTAGTGGTTCCTTCCCTGTATACAGTGCTCATCAAGTATCATCAAACAGCATATCTATATCATTCTCTTTATCCCGCTAGCAAACACATAACATCACAAACGCTGGAATCCACCAGACGTTCCGTGCACTCAGGGCACCTTCTTGGCGTACCGGAATCCACCAGTCATATACCGCCGATCCGAGGTGTTCATTTGTTGGTTGACCGGCCCTAGTCCACTAGTCTCGCAAGCTGGCGACATCCCGCCCAACCACACAGAGGTACAACCTCACAGCAACAACCAGAGTAGGTCCACCCACAACATGTGGTGTAGCACGCCGGGTTTATCCAAGCTCCCCAGGCAATGTCTACCCATCGACCCCCCTCCTAAGCCGATCGACCCACACTATGTGGTGCAGCAACCCGGGTTTAACTCGGCTCCCCAAGCATTACCACCCATCGATCCCGCTAACTAACTAGATCAACCCACCCTAGTGGTGTAACAGGTCGGGTTTATCACGATCTCCCCAGCATGCTACCAATTGATCATATCACAACCAGGAGCTTTGCCAAAGCCTCCTCACATTCAACATCACATCCATACATTCAGCACAAGAGAAAACCATTTCCATCTCATCAAATCCACGGAGTCTCCTCCGGTTTACCCATGAACATCACCAATCCAGACTACCGGTCCAGATGGGCTTCACACAGCATGCCTATGCCGTACTCCATATTTCCGGCTCTAGATGCAGACTCAACAAAGGAATCACTTCTGCAAATCCACCTCTTGGTGGAGGATTCCAAGCACATGCATAAAGGAAAGACTTCGATGTCCAAGAAGGAGATCGTTACCCTTGAAGACCGCTTCGGCGCCATGAAGTAGCCGGATGGAAATCACCGCCTCGGCTTCGCCTTCACAAATCCGCTCTCGGATCTTCGCTCTGCACTCCGCAGCTCCTACAGCAGCTGGAAGACTTCTCCCTTCTCTCTCCCTTAGGCCTTTCTCCTCTCTCTCTTAGAATAAGGATGAAGAAGAAGAAGAAGAGAAAAGAGGGTTTAAATCCCCTTTTTCTCGGCCTTCAACACACCTGGACAGAGCCCAGCCATTGGATCCAGGAAGAGGGAAACAAACGGCTCAGATTTGGCCAGAAAAGCTAAAACACGGCCTGACACGCCCTGTGACACGCCCGTGTCACAGGCCGTGTCCCTCTAAGCGGCAGTCAACCGACTCAAAACCAACAGTACACGGCCATGGGACACGCCCGTGTCACGTGCCGTGTACCCGACACGCCCTCAGACACGCCCGTGTCTGAGGCCGTGTGCCTCAACGAAAATAATCCCAAACAACTCGAGACTTCACACGGCCTGGCACACGGCCTAGCACACGCCCGTGTTCCTGGCCGTGTGCACCAGGACACACCCGTGTCCCGCAAACACGCCCCGGCTCGAACCGTCGAGTTGAGTTCGACGACCACTGACACGCCCTGTGACACGCCCGTGTCACAGGCCGTGTCCTCACTCGACACTCGACACTCGACGATCGTCGAGAAAATTCGTCGACATCCAGGCCGATCGTCGACACGGCCCCGACACGCCCTGCGACACGCCCGTGTCGTAGGCCGTGTCCGCTGTGTCGACCCCAAATTTCGTCGACTTCACGACTCGACACTACCCAGGCCTGACACGCCCTGGGACACGCCCGTGTCCCAGGCCGTGTCACCCATGCCTGAACCCGATTTTGCTCAAATTGATCTGATTAACTTCGGGGTGTTACAACATTGACGCATCCAAGCGTATTTGTTGAGATGCACTAGAATCTAATATCCATCCGCTATCAGAGTCATCATGAATCTCAGGGATGGTATAGAGACCATCACTCTCCACTCCCATAACTAGCGTCACCATACCCACATCCTGAACATCTCCAGAACTCTATGCACACTGCGGGTGTAACACCCAAAATTTGACAGCAGAACTTTTGGTCGCTATCACCAGGCAATAGGGGGTATCGTCATTGGTAATTGCAATAACACTCGATGCCTTGAAGCATTGAGTGTGCTTAACACACTCGATGCCTTTCGACGAATCGTTGAGTAAGAGTCTATCGCGTGGCGATAGTGGGTATCACGCGACAATAGCCCAGCTCTCAATACTCTCAACGCTCTCAATGCCTTGAAGCGTTGAATGAACTCAACGCACTTGACGCCGTAAAGCATTGAGTAAGCTATCAAAACGACAACAGTGGATATCGCCAGACGATAGTGCCACGTCTGCTAGACATGTATCAGATGGTCGGGCGGCGATCGATGAGTGGTAGTTGACTAGGTTCAATGCAACTATTATCGATATCGCCAGGCAGTAGCCGCTATCGCTCGGCGATATCCATTTGTTTGACTTGTCAACCAAAATCATGGCCTTTGCTCCCTTTTGATGAAATGATCCTGTGGCTGGGATTAATTCCAAGACCACTTATACAGAGGAATAGAGGGATGATAATTCATTCTCTTCTTCTTACTCTCTCTCTCCTTCTTTCATCCAAGTTCTTGAGAGAAAGAGCTAAGGGCTGGAGCTGTGCTTAAAATGCTTGGTGAAGGAGATCCAGTAGTCGAAAGCAAGATCCGAGGCTTGGTCCGTGAAGAGGAAAGCGTGGTGCTCCTTTCCAACTGGACAGAAAAGCGGTCATGGCTCTGAAGAAAACTACAAGAGTAACGATCTTCCTTCTTGGACAAGTGAAGTCCTTCTTTTGACATATACATGGAATCCCCCACCAAAAGGTGGAAAGGCGAAAGGAATTTCTTTGGGTCGATTCATGAAATCCCTGTGAGTCTTGCATATAAATCCGAAAATGTGTAGTACAGAATAGACATGCTGTGTGAATCCCATCTGGACAGGTTGGTCTGGATTGGTGGTGATTATTTTGCGTGCCGGAGAAGACTCCGAGTATAAACGAGTAGTTTACGGGGTCTGCAGGATTATACCTGTGAACTGAAAGTAGCACGAAGTATTGGAGTTGCACTCCAGGAAAATAAACATGAAATTCCCGGTTTTGAGACCTGATGGATATCGTCGGGCGACAGTGAGTATCACCAACGGTGATAGCTCTTGGTGAGCTATTTGTGTTGTATGCTATAAAAAGACCAGTGTTTCTGACACTGCAGGTTACTGCAGGGTTTTGGGCTAGGTCTGGATACAAAAAGTGAGTTCTGTTAGTAACACCCGTCGATAGCTAATAGATAGCCTTGTGTTTGCAAAGCCAGTCTCTCGGAGACAGTGTGGCTAGTATCAGCCATGAGCTCTTAAGGCCAATATGCCGAACGGGCAATGGGAAGCCGACCCGTGTCAGTCTTTGCTTTTGAACTAACGAATTGAGCAACGAGCAAAGGCTGAACCATACCCGCGTTATGTCCGACCGACTCGTAGACCTATATTATTAGTCTCGTTGGAGCGCATAATGAGAGTCTTAGGCCCACGCGCTGTAAAAACTAGTAATGCTCAAAGTTGACCGTCATGTCTTGGACCTCTGAATGGTGGTGTAGTTTGGGAAACTGGCACACCGAAAATAATCCCTGAGCACACAGAGCATCAACAGTTGAGGCTGACACTTGTGATATATTGAACTGTGTGTGAGTGCACGTTCTTGTGATATATCTGCTTGTGAAAATTCTATGCCTGCATGAAAGGAATACCTCTGCCACGAGAAAGGAGTAGGGTCGTTATAAATTGGTCAGTAGAATACTGACCGTTGCCTTGTTTTCCACCATTGTGGTGGATTGTCCATGTGCAGGTGCTGGAGAGCCAAGCAGGAAATAGCGGGCTGAAGCCCTTGCTGCTATGCTGGACCTTGAAGGCCGAGCGAAGAAGTTTTACTATTTTCATGTGTGGCCGGCCTGCGCGCTGATGTTTGTAAACCACACTTGTGAAGTATAACTGTGAGGCCTTAAGGCCATAACTTTTGTGTATTTGTAAGTGATATTCCTGATATATATATAAATGGTGTGGGTTATATATAGTGAACATTCAATTGACATGAGTTCATGCAACCCTAAAGCTTATACTAGAATGCTCTGAGTTAGGATGCGTGTAGTCTTTTGATATTCATATGTAATCCCCCTGTCTGTTTGTGAAATATGGTGTGGGGCCCCGGCCAGACTCTCTATTATATTTCATGTGACGGATGGAGGTGTTACAATTTGGTATCAGCTTGTCTTGGTCTTTGTCCTTCAAATTCGTGATCAAATTCTTTTGAGGGGTGGCCAGCACGTGTAAGTGTGGCTCGTTATAATAACAATGAACTCAAGAATGTCCACTAAGGAATGAAAATACACCTGTTTGAGGAACATGTGTGTTCCTACTAAGTTGTTGTTGCTTTTGCAAAGTCGCTAAAGTGTGTCTTTTATACGTATAGATGACTCGAAGTGGTGCAGGGCAGTCTGAGCCGCAGCATTCTGTTGAGAGTGCGACACCAGCTGAGATGCCCACACCTCCTCCTTCTGTGGAGATAGTGCGCTTAGTTGTTGAGGCGTTGTTTGCGATGATACAAGCGCAACCTACTGGGTAGGCGCAGCCTGCAATGATGCCAGTACATGTTGGTGTGAGGCCAGAACTTGTTTAGGCTGTGGTAGATATACGAGAAGTAGAATGAGAACTAATGCAGGTCATGAGATTCAGTCCTCCTACGTTTGCGGGAGCAGGGTCGCCAATGTAGGCAGAGGACTGGCTTGCGCGAGTTAAAAGAATTTTGACGGCAATAAGAGCTGAGGAGGAACAAAAAGTCACCTTGTCTACTTTCCTGTTGGAAGGAGAGGCTCGGCTTTGGTGGGACAAAATGGAGATGCATCACTTAGCAGGCAGGCAACTAACAGAGGTCTCGATAAAGGAGTTTTTGAGAGTGTTCTTGGCAAAGCATCTGCCTTCGTTGCAGCGAATTGCCATGGAAAATGAGTTCCAACATCTAACTCAGGGAGAAAGTAGTGTTGGTACCTACTTACATGAGTTTACAAGGTTGGGATGCTATGCAGGGTATACCTTTGCTGAAGAAGTGCGGAAAACCAGCAGATTCTACGAAGGGCTGCGAGATGACCTGAGATTCTTGCTCTCGAGTTCAGTGAATCAAGGGTTTCAAGCCTTGGTGGATACAGCCTATGCGTTGGAGAAAGATATGAAGAGGGTGCAGGGCAAGAGGGACTTGGCTGTGACAAAGCCCAAGTTCAAAGTGCCGCACCCGCAAAAATCGAGCTACCATAGGAAATGGGGTAGAAAGTCCAAATCTTCGGGACAGGCTACTTCCATAGTCGTGTCTGGAGCAACGTATGGGCAAGGCCCTCAGACATGTTATACTTGTGGAAAGGTGAGCCATATAGTCCGTGACTATCAGAATGGTCCTCCAAAGGGGGATAAGAAGGCATGAGCAACATATGCTAAAAAGGGAAAGACGGTGGAGTTCACCGCGTCCCAGTATGCTCCAGCTCAGTTAAGGGTGTACAATCTTGGCCAACATGATGCCATAAAGCAAAGCGACGTCGTCACAGGTACAAGTTAAGATACAGTTTTACTGCTTTTTGTACTTCATACCTTGTGCATTGCATGTGTGTGATTTGTTTATATTATGATTTGTCCTTATTCGGGACTGTCCGACGAGAGCACTGTTCGATACGGGTGCTTTACATTCGTTTCTAGCTGAGGACTTCGTGTCTCGGATTGGAGTACCTACTTGTGCGCCAACAGATAGCCTATCGATATTATTGCCTAACAGATGTGTGATGCAGGAAAATAAGTCTTGTTGTGTTGAGGTATGTATAGGCAGTCGAGATTTCGGATTGGAAGCATTTGTGTTGTCACTATCGGAGTTTGATGTAATCTTTGGTATGAACTGGCTCTCGGAGCAGTGTGTCTTTATATATTGCAACTCAAAGGTGATCACACCGGGACAGAATACCGAGTTAGTGACTAAATTTGTCGGTATGCGAGAATCGAGCAAGATATTTATGTCTGCTCTCCAAGTCATCAAAGCTATTCGGAAGGGCGCGAAGTTATTCTTCACTCTCCTTGCCTCCGTAGATCCGAAGTCGGTTCGCGATTTGGAGCTTCGAAGCTCTGCTGGTGACCGGATCTAGGCTTCTTCTTCCTCCTTTGCTCTCCCCTCTCTCTAGACTTAGAAAGAGAACCACTCAAGTAAAATGAGGGTTTCAAAGGCCCAATCGCGGGTATATCCCAGTAGGAACAACCCCCAGCCGTCGGATCCCAAAATAAGGAAACGAACGGCCACGATCCATAGCTAAAAAGCAAAACTAGGGCCGAACACGTCCTGCGACACACCCGTGTCCAGGGCCGTGTCCATCATTCGCCGTCAAAATCGAAGCATCTCGAAAAATACATGGGCACCCGACACACTCGTGTTCGACCTGACACACCCGTGTCAGCCAGTACACGCCCATGTTCCCGGGCGTGTTCCTCCATCAACACAGGACCAACACCAACCCGAGACTCACATGGGTCTTGGACACGCCCGTATCCTATTTGACACGCCCGTGTCATAGCCGAACACGCCTGGGCTGCAGGCTGTGTTCACAGTCTCGACAATTCGTCGAGCACAGTTTGTTGACCACCCGACACGGCCTTGGACACGCCCGTGTCCTAGGCCGTGTTCCGTGTCTCGACATTTTGTCGAGCGAAAATTGTCGACTTCCCCGGCAGATCGTCGACACGAGCTCGACAAGCCCTGAGACACGCCCGTGTCTCGGGCCGTGTTCGTTGCTCGACGATCGTCGACTCCAGAATTCGTTGACCCCTCGGCCAATTCGTCGACCCAAGCACGACACGCCCTGGGACACGCCCGTGTCCTAGGTCGTGTGCCCCTGCCAAATTCCAAATTTGGCTCAGAACGCCTCCCGTCTCTCTTTTGAGTTTCGGGACGTTACAACTCTCTCCCTCTTAAAAGAATTTCATCCACGAAATTACATAAAGGAAAGATAAGCATAAAACTTAAACGGTACCTGAGCAATACAACTCCGGGTACTCCTCAAGCATAGTCTGCTCTCGCTCCCAAGAGAGCTCCTCCCGACCGCAATTGTCCCAACGGACCTTGACCATCCTGATCTCTTTATTGCGTAGCCGCTTGACTTCCGAGTCCTCAATACGTACGGGCTTAACCTTCGTCGTCAACCCACTATCGGCCAGCACTTGATCGACTGTGATCACTTGCGTAGGCTCTTGCACTGCCTTCCGTAGCATCGATATATGGAATACATCATGTAGACCACTAAGCTCCACTGACAGCTTCAACCGGTACGCTGCTGCACCAATCCGCTCCAGAATCTCAAATGGTCCAAGGTACCTTGGGCTTAGCTTCTTTAAGTGTCGCACCCACGAGAAACTCTTGAACGGCTTGACCTTCAAGTACACCCAATTGTCAACAACGAACTCCATGTTCCTGTGCTTGGCATTATAATACTTAGCCTGGCGGTCCGGAGCGATTAGCAACCTCTCTCGAATGGTTCGCACCAAAGAAGTAGCATCCTCCACCTATTGTCGCTTGTACAACTTTGAATTGCCCGTTTCCAACCAAGACAACAGCGTGCGACATCTTCTACCATAAAGGGCCTCAAAGGGCCATTTGTATGCTCGCCTGGTAGCTATTGTTGTACGCGAACTCCACCAAGTATAGGTGCTCTTCCCACTATTTACCGAAATCCAGGACGCACATGCAAAGCATGTCTTCCATCGTCCTATTGACCCTCTCGGTCTGCCCATCTGTTTGCGGATGGAAGGCTGTACTAAAACTCAGTTTCGTTCCCAACATCTGCTGCACCAACCTCCAATCGTTGGACGTGAACCGCCCATCCCGGTCACTCACGATGCTGCGTGGCACACCGTGAAGCCGTACTATGTATCCACATACAACTTTGCCAATTTCTCAACCGGATCATCCTTCCTATGTGGAATGAAGTGCGACACCTTCGTTAGACGATCTATGACGACCCAAATGGCGTCGTTCCCCTTTTGCGACCTTGACAACCCGTGCACAAGTCCATAGTAATGTCGTCGAACTTCCACTTCGGAATAGGTAAGGATTTCAAGAATCCTCCCGGCTTTTGGCACTCTGCTTTCACTAAGGCGTAAGTTTGACTCTTCGCCACGTAGACCGCCATATCCTTTTTCAGTCCTGGCCACCAGAACAATTTCTTAACATCGCGGTACATCTTCGTGCTCCCCGGTTGAATTGAGTACTTGGTATGATGCGCCTCGTACAACAATTCCGCCCGCAAATTTCCCACATTTGGGACGCACAGACGACCGTCCTTCCAAAGCAACCCATCCTCAACGACGAATTGGGAATTTGACCCATCAGAGCTTCAACCATGATCTGCTTCATGTGGCCATCCAAATCCAAAGCCCGCCAAATCCGATCAGCCAGGTCATACTGGACTTCAGTCCAAGTCAATAATGCTTCAGCACTTGACTGCTTATCCATGCAAAAGATCTCCAACGCCTCCAACTCCCGAACCAACCGCTCGTCATGGAGCGACAGCTAATTGGCTTGAGCTGGGACCCGGCGACTCAATGTGTCCGCAACCGCATTGCCTTTACCAGGCACGTAGTGGATCTTGAATGTATAGTCCCCCAGGAACTCCATCCACCTACGCTGCCGCATGTTCAGATCTTTCTGATCCAGTAAATATTTCAGGCTCTTGTGATCGGTATAGATATCAATTAGCACACCGTACAAATAATGTCTCCACAACTTCAAGGAAAAAATCACGGCTGCTAACTCCAAGTCATGGACCGGATAATTCCTCTCGTGCACTTTCAGCTGTCTCGAGCCATACGCTATAACGCTTCCATACTGCAGTAGCACGCAACCCAAACCACTGCCCGAAGCATCGCTACAAATCTCAAAGTCTTCGGTCCCACTCGGCGAACTCAGCACAGGCGTCGTGGTCAACCGACACTTCAACTCCTCAAAAGCTCGCGCGCACTCCGGCGTTTAAACGAACTTCTGCTTCTTCCTTGTCAAAGTAGTGAGAGGTAACGCTATCCGCGAGAAGTTCTCCACGAAGCGCCTGTAATAGCTGGCAAGCCCCAAAAAACTCCGGACTTCCGCTACGGTAGCAAGCACATGCCACTCTCATATCGCAACAATCTTCGTCGGATCCACCGCAATCCCCTTTCCACTCACTATATGACCGAGGAGCGCCACTGAGGACAACCAAAACTCGTATTTCGAGAACTTGGCGTACAATTGATTCCTCCTCAGCGTCTCCAAAACCAAATGTAGATGCCTGAAGTGATCCTCCTCACTCTGCGAGTACACCAAAATATCATCGATGAAGACGATCACAAAATGGTCCAAGTACTCCCGGAAAGTCCTGTTCATCAAATCCATGAACACCGACGGCGCATTGGTTAGCCCAAACTGCATGACCGTAAACTTGTAATGCCCGTATCTCGTACTGAACGCTGTCTTAGGGATATCACTCTCCCTTATTCTCAGCTGATAATAACCGGGCTTGAGGTCCAACTTTGAGTACACCATCGATCTGACTAACTGATCAAATAGATCATCAATCCCCGGGATCAGGTACTTGTTCTTTTCCATTAGCTTGTTTACCTACCGATAATCAATACAAAGTCTCAAGCTCCCGTCTTTCTTCTTTACAAAAAGGGTCGGTGCGCTCCAAGGCGACGAACTTGGACGCACAAAACCTTGCACCCACGACTCTTGAAGTTGCACCTTCAGTTCCGCCATCTTCTTAGGCGCTAACCGATACGAAGAGTGTAACACCGGTTTGGCATCACACTGAACAGCCTTAACCATGTGAAGAGCAGACACCAACGTCATGCTTGACCCCTTTCAAGTTCACAAATGTCGTCTCACGACCAGTTCTCAACTTGACTTTCTTGCGATTTCGATCAATGTATGCTTTCTACTCCGAGAGCCAGTCCATACCAAAGATTACGTCGAGCTATCCTAGCGGTAGTAACGACGCTTGCAAGTCAAAATCTTGACTCCCAATCCATACCTAAGCGCAACAATTCTACCCGCGCGCATTGAGCACCATTGGACCATAACGCATCCAATTTGTCTCTTACCATCGAATGAGGTACTCCGATGCGCAATATATTTCCTAAATAAAGGAATGCGAAGCTTCGTTTAAACGAACGGTGCTCTCGCCAGATAAACTAAAATCAGAACAAAGCTTAACACAAGTAGTTTTAAGCTAACATGCACAAGGGCGACAAGTATTTAAGGTTAAACTGCTATAACTTTAAACCATACCTGTCCTCACGGCGACGTGCTTTCTCTCGGACTTTAGGCACCCACGGGCATAATTCCCCAGCTCCCCACAGTTGTAACATGCGCCCGAGGTTTGGCCTGTAGTTGCCCCCGAAGCATCGAAAGGAGGGGCTAGACCCAAATTCCTAGCCTTCTTATTGTTAACCCAGAAATCGGCGATCCTTCCCAAGGTTGCCAGCTGGCTAATCGCGACCCTTAGATTGTCCCTTTTGATCGCGATGAGCCCCAGCGTAGGCAGACAGTTGTCCCTATCCGCCTAGGTCTCCTAGCAACCGCGTGCCCTGCGGGATGGCGGGCTATTCCCATGGCTCACCCTTGCGAGACATGCGGTTGGGTCCGCTAATCGTGCAGTACTTTTCCTTGCAGGAGTCCGCCAACAGCATTGCCAGGAGCGGCCTCCTTCTTCGCCCAAGGGGCGGTGGTCTCCTACCGCCGTCCGCCGAGGCCGCCCACCAGGGGCGGCCTCCCTGCTGCCTGAGGGGCGGCGGCCTCCTGCCGCCGTCCGCCGAGGCCGCCCACCCGGGGCGGCCTCTGCCCGCCAGCCGGGCGGACTCCCCCTGTAGTCCGCCCAGGTCGCCCGCAAGGGGGCGGCCAGGCCCGTCGGGCGGACTCCCCCGGAGTCCGCCCAGGCCGCCCGCTAGGGGGCGGCCCCGGCGTCCAGCCGGGCGGACTCCCCCTGGAGTCCGCCCAGGCCGCCCACAAGGGGGCGGCCGGGCCCGCCGGGCGGACTCTCGCAGGAGTTCGCCCAGGCCGCCCGCTATGGGGCGGCCCCGGCACCCAGCCGGGCGGACTCCCCCTGGAGTCCGCCCAGGCCGCCCGCAAGGGGGCGGCCAGGCCCGCCGGGTGGACTCCCCCAGGAGTCCGCCCAGGCCGCCCGTTAGGGGGCGGCCCCGGCACCCAGCCGGGCGGACTCCCCCTGGAGTCCGCCCAGGCCGCCCGCAAGGGGGCGGCCAGGCCCGCCGGGCGGACTCCCCCAGGAGTCCGCCCAGGCCGCCCGCTAGGGGGCGGCCCCGGCACCCAACCGGGCGGACTCCCCCTGGAGTCCGCCCAGGCCGCCCGCAAGGGGGCGGCCAGGCCCGCCGGGCGGACTCCCCCAGGAGTCCGCCCAGGCCGCCCGCTAGGGGGCGGCCCCGGCACCCAGCCGGGCGGACTCCCCCTGGAGTCCGCCCAGGCTGCCCGCAAGGGGGCGGCCAGGCCCGCCGGGCGGACTCCCCCTAGAGTCCGCCCAGGCCGCCCGCTAGGGGGCGCCCCCGGCACCCAGCCGGGCGGACTCCCCCTGGAGTCCGCCCAGGCCGCCCGCAAGGGGGCGGCCAGGCCCAGCCGGGCGGACTCCCCCTGGAGTCCGCCTAGGCCGCCCGCAAGGGGGCGGCCAGGCCCACCCGGGCGGACTCCCCCTACAGTCCGCCCAGGCCGCCCGCTAGGGGGCGGCCCCGGCACCCAGCCGGGCGGACTCCCCCCGGAGTCCGCCCAGGCCGCCCGCAAGGGGGCGGTCAGGCCCGTCGGGCGGACTCCCCCTGGAGTCCGCCCAGGCCGCCCGCTAGGGGGCGGCCCCGGCGCCCTGCCGGGCGGACTCCACCCGGAGTCCGCCCAGGCTGCCCGCTAGGGGGCGGCCTCCGGCCTGCCGGGCGGACTCCTCCCGGAGTCTGCCCAGGTCGCCCGCTAGGGGGTGGCCTCCAGTCCTCTCCAGAGCCTCTTTCCACCTGCTTCATCAGTCAACAGTGGCAGACGCAAAATCTCAGTCCGCGGAGTCCGCGCAGGTCGTCATGCTGACGTCACCGGGCCCCGCTTCTAGAAGAACTCCCCTGGGCCTATAAATAGCCCATGGTGCCTCTCATTCTGCATCGCTCCAGACGGTTCCTGGATCCTGGTGGTGGAGACAAGTCTTGCCAGCTGCACCTGCGGACTCCGTTTTCCAGTCCGTCATCACCTCTCCAGCAAGCTCTGCGGACTCAGTTTCCTGTCCGCACAGTCCTCTACAGCTCTTCAGCAGCTTGCCAGCAGACTCTGCAGACTCAGTTTCTCAGTCCTCCAGCAGCTGGCAGACTATTTTACTTAGTCTCTGGCAGCTTCTCTCCTCTGCTTTCTGGCATTTTCTTCTCTCTTAGCCGCCAGCTTCTCCTTGTACCCCTTTATTGATTTGTTGCAAAGGTGTACTTGTAAGCTTGTAACCTCTCGCTATTAATTAAAGGAAAGCCCGTCGCATGAGTGGCATTTAGGCCGCGGCGGGCGAAGTGTGTTGTTGCCGCTGCTAGCGGCCCCCTTCTTCTTCTCTCTGCTCAGCAAGCCTTGCTCCTCTGCTCAGCAAGCCTTGCTCCTCTGCTCAGCAAGCCTTGCTCCTCTGCTCAGCAAGCCTTGCTCCTCTGCTCAGCAAGCCTTGCTCCTCTGCTCAGCAAGCTTCTTCTCTGCTCAGCTCAGCTCTTCTCGGCAACCAACCTGCAAGCACAACCGTCACATTAGCCGTCTGCTTGACAGCTCCTGGTCAACCTCCTTCTCCTCTCTTGATCAACCCGCTCAGTTGATCAAGTTCCTCTCCTCTATCCCCGCAACCCTCTTTGACAAGCCGTTTGCTCCACTCTCGAGCACTCAGAGGCTTCCTTCCTTCCCTCCTCTCCTCCTCTCCTAGCTTGTGAGAACGAACACCCCCTCCGTGTTAGCTGGCTGGTGCTCCGCGACGTTTCCGTGCATCAACAGTTAACACGCGACCTTCAGATCCGGTCAGACGGTGAACAGCGACAGTTAGCCATGTCAGATCAATCAGCCGAGAACTTTGCTCCAAGTCCCAGTGAAGATCCTCTCTGTGAAGCCTTTGAGCAGTCGCGCCGTGAGAATGCTCAACAGTTCCAAGCAATCAACCAAGTCCTTGCTGCGATCACGCAGCGATTGGACGCTCATCCAACAACTGCTCCAGCTGCTCCAGCTGCTCCAATCAATCTAACGCCAGCATCGGAGCATAAGCAAGCTTATTCTCAAGCTTGTCCGCCGTTCTATCCGCCTTACACCCCAACCTTCCCGCAAGGTCCTGCTGCTCCTTTGCGAACTCAAGATGAAGAGTTTGCCGCTCGCCAAAACTTCTTCCGGCAAGCAGCCCGGGGAAGTCCTGCTAGATTTCTTAACTTTCAAGGAAGTCATCCTTGCCCCCCAGCTCCTGCCTCTGCTCCTCCTGCAGCAACCTTTCCTTTCTACCCCCCAGCTTCTTTTGCAGCTGCAGCCTATGCTCCCTTTAATCCCTATGCTGTGGGAGAGCAGGAAGAGCCATCGCCCTTTATTGAGAGCGTTCGCCTTGAACCTACTCCAGCAAACTTCAGAGAGCCCCGACTACCAATCTATACTGGAGAGACTGATCCGGTCAAGCATCTTCAAGCCTTTGAATCAGCCGTTGCTCTCAAGACTCTGTCAGATGCAACCAAGTGCAAGCTCCTTGTGACAACCTTTGATGGGCAAGTGAGGGACTGGTTCTATGGCCTCCGTCCTCACTCCATCACTTCCTTCCTCGATCTTCGAAGGGAGTTTCTTCTCAGATTCTCTACCTCCTCCAAGAGAAAGGGCGGTCCTGAAGCCCTCTTTGAGATCAGACAGCGCAGTGATGAAACTTGGTCTCAATTCGTTGATCGATTCCAGAGAGAGATTCTGGACATCGAAATCGTTGATCAAGAAATGTACCGAGTGGCTCTTATCCACGGTCTTCGTGAAGGGCCTCTCAAATTTGAAGCCAATGTCCATGCTCCAAGGACATACCAAGAGCTGATTGCTCTAGCCAACTCGTACATCCGAGGCGAGAAGAGCAATCCAGGCTTCGTTTCCAAGCTCGTATCAGAGAAAGATCCGTTTCGCAAGCAGCCTCCAAGGTCTCCTTGCAACCGTTTCCCAGCTCATTCAAGGAAGGAAAGAAGGCTTCATCGCCAGCGATACTCCTTCCCGAGCCGTGATGCTCAAGATCCATTGCTACCGCTAGCTCCTTCTCAAACAGCAACTGTTCAACAAGAGCAAGACGATGACTTGCATGAGTCAGATCTCGATGACGTCGTGCAAGAAGTAGTCCAGATCATGAAAGATAGGGCAAGCTACAAGAAGCCCTATCGACCGACCGATCAGATGTCTAGAAACTCAGAGCCTTATTGTGAATTCCACAAAGAACCAGGCCATCGAACAGAAGACTGCCGAGCATTCCGCCAGCTTGTGCAAAGGATGCTCCGGCAAGGCAAGATGCATGACTTGCTTCCTAAAGAAGATCGCCCTGATCCAACTTCAAAGGGCAAAGAAATTTCAGATGTTCCTTGCTCCTCAAGAGGGGTGAGCCAAATCGAAGAGCCTCCTCTCCTCGTTGTTCACCCAACCGTCGAATGCTTCGATGCCAATGACGAGGGTATACTGGGAAGGCTATTCTAAACTAGCAAGGACTTCACAGTCCTCCAAAGCGATGGAATTCACAGTCCTCCAGAGCTCCTTGCAACCTATAGGGGTTATCTTAACCCTTACTCCCTCTTTCAAACATTTTCATTACAACACTTCTCAGTGTTCCTTTACTGCTTTTCTACAAAGCTTTTATTCAGGGATCCCGTACTGACACAGTTCCCTTTTTGTTGCCCCTTCCTCTTCTTCTCTCTCTGGGATCAGTACGCCAATGAGATTTCACCGAGTCTGAAACGTTCCCTCTGTAGTTTGTTCTCGCACTACCGCTTCGACCACATATGGCGGGAGTATACCCATGTGTGTAGTGGGAGCAGTTCATCTACGACTATGGGCTTCAGGCTTAGTATCCTAGCCGGCATCTGACACAGAGTGTGTGCTAGGGGAGCCCCATGTGTTAGCTCTGCTGTGCGTCTTATAGGAAACACTACGGTTAGGATGATCTTCGCTGGACAAGCAATGGCGATCAAGCGTAGCCTTGTCTCTTTGATCATCCTTCAACTGTGGTGGCCGAAGCACTCTCCGGTACCCTCGATCCGTGCCTCTCGGGTTCTCACAACTCCACTGATCAATACACAGACAATATAGGCCTCTTGGCGCAACCTGTCTCGTTGATCAGTGATGCTTGTGCCCAAGGCAAGAGAGCAGAGTTTCTAGCGATCCTTCTCAGGATCTTCCTTGCTTCTAGCGATCCTTCTCAGGATCTCCCTTGCTTCTAGCGGTCCTTCTCAGGACCTTCCCTTGCTTTTCTCTTTTGTGCCCTCCTTGAGGATGCGCGGCAAGCCCGCTTTGAGCAGGACCATACTCGGAATGATTTTCTCAGGCCAGTGATGCATAAGGCCCACGGGGAACACCTGTGGCAGCATTCAATCCTCTGTAGTCATTCCGAACATGGACCTCTTTTTCCTTTCCCCCCTCCTTGAGGATGCGCGGCCAGCCCGCTTTGAGTAGGACTATACTCGGGATGATTTTTCGGGCAAGTGATGCATAAGGCCCACGGGGAATACCTGTGGCAGCATTCAACCCACTTTAATCATTCCGGGTGTAGACCTCCTTTTCTCTCTTGCCTTCTTTCACAGGTGAACAGGTTAATCCGACCTACCAAAAGGATTTCCAGCAATCACTTTGCTCATGCTCATCCTATATGAATTGCTTATTCAAAGCTCTATCGGATGATGACTCGCACTCTGCCTATATAAGCTCTATTGCTCTCATCTCCTATACATTGTTTGCTCAAGCGCTGTCAGCCATGCTATTATAATCCAGTCATACCTGTCAGCAGTTAACAACTCAGTTTATTGATATGGGTTTCATAATAGTATTCATCAGGCATTCTTCTTGCTAATTGGTCATATCGGCCTTATCTTGTCGACAGTTAACAGTCTACAGTTAACACTTGCAAGCCTTCTCTTCACAGGTACTTGCAAGATATTTTCATGTCTTATTGGCTCCTAACTGCTCTTCTTGCAGAGATTAGCAAACACCTGCAAGCCTCATCCAGGTACTTGCAGCTTATTTTTATATATACAATGTCTGTTCCTAACTCTCTTCTTGCAGAGATCAGCAAAGACTTGCAGGTTCCTTCCAGGTACTTGCGAGTTGTTATGCTTTTCTGTTTTCCTCACTTTTGTTTTGCAGAACATTACAGAAGACACTCCTTCTTCATTTTGCAAAAGCAAATCCAGGTACACACTCGATGTGCCACACATACATGCTTACCCTAACTTTCCTTTTGCAGGAAAATAGGCAGGAAGCGCCAAGCTTGTAAGGAGAGTCTTCAGGTCCTGTCTCTCCTTGCTCCTCTTCTCCCGTTGGGGTGGATCACGATTTTCGTGGGTCTCCAACTTTTTCGAAGTTCTTTTCGGAACTTGAAAAAGTGCGGGGATTATGTTAACCCAGAAATCGACGATCCTTCCCAAGGTTGCCAGCTGGCTAATCGCGACCCTTAGATTGTCCCTTTTGATCGCGATGAGCCCCAGCGTAGGCGGACAGTTGTCCCTATCCGCCTAGGTCTCCTAGCAACCGCGTGCCCTGCGGGATGGCGGGCTATTCCCATGGCTCACCCTTACGGGACATGCGGTTGGGTCCGCTAATCGTGCAGTACTTTTCCTTGCAGGAGTCCGCCAACAGCATTGCCAGGAGCGGCCTCCTTCTTCGCCCAAGGGGCGGTGGTATCCTACCGCCGTCCGCCGAGGCCGCCCACCAGGGGCGGCCTCGCTGCTGCCCGAGGGGCGGCGGCCTCCTGCCGCCGTCCGCCGAGGCCGCCCACCCGGGCGGCCTCTGCCCGCCAGCCGGGCGGACTCCCCATGGAGTCCGCCCAGGCCGCCCGCAAGGGGGCGGCCAGGCCCGCCGGGCGGACTCCCCCTGGAGTCCGCCCAGGCCGCCCGCTAGGGGGCGGCCCCGGCACCCAGCCGGGCGGACTCCCCCTGGAGTCCGCCCAGGCCGCCCGCAAGGGGGAGGCCAGGCCCGCCGGGCGGACTCCCCCAGGAGTCCGCCCAGGCCGCCCGCTCCCCCAGGAGTCCGCGGCCAGGCCCGCCGGGCGGCCCGGGCCGGCTAGGGGGCGGCCCCGGCACCCAGCCGGGCGGACTCCCCCTGGAGTCCGCCCAGGCCGCCCGCAAGGGGGCGGCCAGGCCCACCGGGCGGACTCCCCCAGGAGTCCGCCTAGGCCGCCCGCTAGGGGGCGGCCCCGGCACCCAGCCGGGCGGACTCCCCCTGGAGTCCGCCCAGGCCGCCCGCAAGGGGGCGGCCAGGCCCGCTCGGACTCCCCCAGGAGTCCGCTCAGGCCGCCCGCTAGGGGGCGGCCCCGGCACCCAGCCGGGCGGACTCCCCCTGGAGTCCGCCCAGGCCGCCCGCAAGGGGGAGGCCAGGCCCGCCGGGCGGACTCCCCCTGGAGTCCGCCCAGGCCGCCCGCTAGGGGGCGGCCCCGGCACCCAGCCGGGCGGACTCCCCCTGGAGTCCGCCCAGGCCGCCCGCAAGGGGGCGGCCAGGCCCAGCCGGGCGGACTCCCCCTGGAGTCCGCCTAGGCCGCCCGCAAGGGGGCGGCCAGGCCCGCCGGGCGGACTCCCCCTGCAGTCCGCCCAGGCCGCCCGCTAGGGGGCGGCCCCGGCACCCAGCCGGGCGGACTCCCCCCGGAGTCCGCCCAGGCCGCCCGCAAGGGGCGGCCAGGCCCGCCGGGCGGACTCCCCCCTGGAGTCCGCCCAGGCCGCCCGCTAGGGGGCGGCCCCGGCGCCCTGCCGGGCGGACTCCACCCGGAGTCCGCCCAGGCCGCCCGCTAGGGGGCGGCCTCCGGCCTGCCGGGCGGACTCCTCCCGGAGTCCGCCTAGGTCGCCCGTTAGGGGGTGGCCTCCAGTCCTCTCCAGAGCCTCTTTCCGCCTGCTTCATCAGTCAACAGTGGCGGACGCAAAATCTCAGTCCGCGGAGTCCGCGCAGGTCGTCATGCTGACGTCACCGGGCCCCGCTTCTAGAAGAACTCCCCTGGGCCTATAAATAGCCCATGGTGCCTCTCATTCTGCATCGCTCCAGACGGTTCCTGGATCCTGGTGGTGGAGACAAGTCTTGCCAGCTGCACCTGCGGACTCCGTTTTCCAGTCCGTCATCACCTCTCCAGCAAGCTCTGCGGACTCAGTTTCCTGTCCGCACAGTCCTCTACAGCTCTTCAACAGCTTGCCAGCAGACTCTGCAGACTCAGTTTCTCAGTCCTCCAGCAGCTGGCAGACTATTTTACTTAGTCTCTGGCAGCTTCTCTCCTCTGCTTTCTGGCATTTTCTTCTCTCTTAGCCGCCAGCTTCTCCTTGTACCCCTTTATTGATTTGTTGCAAAGGTGTACTTGTAAGCTTGTAACCTCTCGCTATTAATTAAAGGAAAGCCCGTCGCAGGAGTGGCATTTAGGCCGCGGCGGGCGAAGTGTGTTGTTGCCGCTGCTAGCGGCCCCCTTCTTCTTCTCTCTGCTCAGTAAGCCTTGCTCCTCTGCTCAGCAAGCCTTGCTCCTCTGCTCAGCAAGCCTTGCTCCTTTGCTCAGCAAGCCTTGCTCCTCTGCTCAGCAAGCCTTGCTCCTCTGCTCAGCAAGCTTCTTCTCTGCTCAGCTCAGCTCTTCTCGGCAACCAACCTGCAAGCACAACCGTCACATTAGCCGTCTGCTCGACAGCTCCTGGTCAACCTCCTTCTCCTCTCTTGATCAACCCGCTCAGTTGATCAAGTTCCTCTCCTCTATCCCCGCAACCATCTTTGACAAGCCGTTTGCTCCACTCTCGAGCACTCAGAGGCTTCCTTCCTTCCCTCCTCTCCTCCTCTCCTAGCTTGTGAGACCGAACACCCCCTCCGTGTTAGCTGGCTGGTGCCCCGTGACGTTTCCGCGCATCAACACTTATACCACCTACGATATCCAGACTTTGAGGTGTTTGACATTTTGAACGTCATTTCCTTTGCACTAAAGTCCTCAACTGCTCCTGACATAGCTTTCTTAGTCTTTTGAGCACCATTCCGACACTCTCAGGCAAAGTGCCCTTTTGTTGGGTACATTGGTTTAAATGTACCTGATTTGAAGAAGCCTCACCCAACTCAATGATATACATCAAAATGTATTTGATGTATTTTGAGTTTACTTGTGCAGGTTAAGTATTTGCAGGAAAGATGAAAAAGTTTCTAAGTCCATGTGTCGACACCCAGAGGGAAAGTGTCGACACTTAAGAAGACTTGTGTCGACACCCAGGCAAGCAGTGTCGACACTTGGAGTATTTGTGTCGACACCAGGGATGCAGAGTCGACACCAGACAGAAAGTGTTGACACAAGGAGCTGTGTCGACACTCAATGAAGAAAAGTCCAGTGAAGCAGTGTCGACCCTCAGCAGTTGTGTCGACACCCAGTGAAACTGTGTCTACATCTGAAAGTGTCGACACTTGGAGGCTGTGTCGACACTCAGCAAAAGTCAGCAGAGACTAAGAAAGTGTCGACACAAGAAAGATGTGTCGACACTCAGCAGAAGACTCGACACTTGAAGAAAGTGTCGACACCCAGAACAATGTGTCGACACACTGCAGAAGAGTCAACACTTGAAGAATGTGTCGACACAAGAAAGAAAGTGTCGACACTTAGCTGAAGACTCAACACTTAGCAAAGTTCAGCAAAATTCTAAGTACAAGTGTCGACACTAATGAGAAGTGTCGACACTCAGCAAAAGTCTCAACAGATGAAGAATGTGTCGACACAAGGAGCTGTGTCGACACTCAGCAAGTATCAACACTGAAGGCTTGTGTCGACACCAAGAAGAAGTGTCGACACTTAACAGATTCAACACATGAAGATGTGTCGACACAAAGGAGTTGTGTCGACACTTACAAGAAGTCAACAAAGTGCTGAAGAACAAAGTGTTGTGTCGACACTCAATATCAGTGTCGACACATGAAGAAGAAACAGTGTCGAGATATAAAATCTACAACACAAGGAGTTGTGTCGACACCTTGTAGGCTAGTGTCGACACTGAGTCAACTTGTGTCGACACTTAGTCTATAAGTGTCGACACTTAAAGACAGACAGTCTCAACACTCTTAGACAGTTACAGAATTTTCAAGAACTGACTGGATACTTGACAGCTGCCATTCCAGCCGGTCTACTGCACTTGTCAGAGTTGACAGAAATCAGTTATGAACCGGACTAGCCGGTTACCATGAAGAAGGCCTATAAATAGGCTTAAACTGTCTACAGAAACAGTGATCAACACATCAAGTTATACAAAGAAGATCTAGCTATTCCTTGAATAATCTAGTGAAGATCTAAGAAGTTGGAGAGAGAGAGCTCCATCCAAGAAGTCAGCCGTTGGAACCAGGCTGAGAAGAAGGGTTCAGATTTGTTCTGAATCTTAAGTAGCAGAGATCAAGGATCAACTGCAGAGGAGATCAATCTTATTGTGTTCTACATTCAAGAAGCTTTGAAGAAAGCCAAGTCAGGTTGATTTCAGCTGAGTTCTTCCAAGAACTCATCAAGAAACTCACAACTCTTCTCTCTTTTCTCTGAGTTGTTGAGTATACATTTTGTATTCAAATTTTCTTGTAGGATTCTTAGGGATCTGAGTTTTGTAAGCCTGTAATTATAAAGGCTGAGTGTAGGAATTGTGTGCCTGAGTGTAGGAGAGTTGTATCTCTGAGTGTAGGCCTGTTGTGGCTGAGTGTAGGCCTTGGTGGCTGAGTGTAGGCCTTGGTGGCTGAGTGTAGACTTTGTGAAGAAGCTGAGTTTTAGGGCCTTGGGCCTGAGTTGTAGGAACCTGTTTTGGGGTTCTGAGTGTAAGATCTGAGGATCTGAGATAGTGGAGAAGTTTGGCCGAATCTAGTACACTGCTAAATAGGCGAAGGGGGAAAGTGAATGTACCCAAACCTTGGGGAACCACTATAAAACTGTGTGTCTACTGGTTGCTTGTGGAATTCTGTGATTGCTGAATGTGTGCTGTGATAATTCTGTGTTTTAATCTGAATTCTGCCAAAAAAGTTAAAAAGATTTAAGTCACCTATTCACCCCCCCCCCCCTCTAGGTGATTAGGTACAATATCTTTCACCTTTCCTTCCACAATCATGACAAGTGTAAGTAGCTTTGCTAGTCGATGTTGTAGCCCCCTTCTCCAGCATTCTGCTGGATGTAGCTCTTATGGGGCTTGCATAGTTCGATACCATCGTCGCTGGCATCAGGTGAGTCTTCCTCAAGTCTACTTCCAAAGATCTAGCCGACTCCACCAAGGCTCGGAATCCCAATAATTTTGGTCCTAGCAGTAGGATTCGCAGCTCGCCACGCAGACCATTATAAAATCTATCGACTATAGCCTGCTCGTTCTCCAACTCAAAACATGGGTAGCAGCTTATTATAAGAAATGCTTGCAAATATTCGTCAACTGAGTGCGCTCCCTGCACTAAACGCATGTTCAACTGCTGCCCCGATGGTCTACCAAATTTCATCTGCTCCATCACGCCACCCGACGTTGAAGTCACAATAGGGGCACATGGTTGTACATTTCTTCCAATCTGTGCATTAGTCACAACGAACACCTCTTCAAGGATCCTTCTTACAGTTTCAGACGAAGGAGGGGTCTCAAACACCTCACCGGGTGCACTATACTCCTCAGAAATTGGACTTTCTGGGGGCCCAGCACCGCTTCTGGTCACCTATAGTTGTACAAAATACCGTTAAGCGATCAAGCAACATTGCAAAACGCAATTATAGGAACACGCGGGTTCCTCAAACACGTGTATTTTCATTCCTAAGTGGACATTCATGGGTTCTTTTGCTGTTATAACGATGACGCACACACAGGTGCTCACCACCCCTTAAAAAGAATTCGTCCACGAATTCATTTTAAGCCCGACCGAAACCAGTAGTCTGATACCAAATTGTAACACCCCCTATCCGTCATATAGCATATAGCAGTAGGTCCGGTCGGGGCCCGACGTCATATACCACAGACAGACCGGGTGGTTACTCAATAGAAACCATCCAACCAATCCAACGTCCTACACAGAGTCATTCTAGCAGAAGCAATTTTATTAGTTGCAATAACAAGAACCCAGCACTAGCATGAATGTCCACTAAACAGAAATAAAAGGAATGAAATACAAATACACAAGTACTGACCTTATGGCCTTACAATTGTTTTCCTCAAATTACATGTTTTCAAACCTCGGCACGCAGGTCGGCCATACATGAATAAAACAAACACTCAAAATTAGGCCTTCGAGGGCCGGCTCAGCAACTTGGGCTTTAGCCCGCTATTTACCGCTCGGCTCCGCGGCACCTGCAAGCAACAATCCACCTCACGGTGGCAAACAAAGGCAACGGTCAGCTATGCTGACCAAATTATAACGATCCCGCCCCCAACCCGGGGTGGCGATGCTCCTTCCCTGCACTTTGTTAGCATAAACAACAGTATATTGTAACAACACATCAACACAGGCGTAGGCACGCACAGCCACACACCCCGTGCTCTCAGGGCACATTCTCGGTGAACACGATCCAAGTCCGCTGACTCACCACCGCCCCCAGGACGACAATATCTCGTGAGCATCTGGTTTTTTTGGCCACTGCCTAAGACCCTCCTTCTATGCCAACGGCGAGTACCATGTACCTTAGGTCTCTCTAAACGAACCACATAGATCGGGTACGGTTTCGCCTGACCAGTTGCTCACACCGCAACGTCAATTAAGTCGTCTGCGCGGGTCAAGCTTCCCCGAGTCCCATATCTCCTACACATATCACATAACTCAGTTATGTTCAGGTTGGCTCCCAGGCCACCATGTTGGCAGAATCACGCATCTGCCCAGTTTTCCGGGTGCACCTTGGAGTTAATCCCCAAGGCTCCCTATTGCAATCTACAGCGTAGAAAACCCGAAAAACAAACATTCGCACGGAGCCTTCTCCGACCATTCATGCAATGCAACATCACCGATTCAGACCAACTTGTCCGGGTATGCTTCACACATCATGCCTATATCCGTTCTTGATTACAGACTCTACATGGACACAACGGGGACTATTCATGTCTACCCGAAGGAACGCCTCAACTCACCGCAAACTCGCGAGAGTGGGCTTCCTATGCAAGTAAAAAGAAGAGCTTCACATGCTCAAGTAGAGAATCGTTACCCTAGCGTTTTCCTTGGCTCCATGAAAATGTACGCGGATGAAAAGCACCGCACTCTCCTTGCCTCCGTAGATCCGAAGTGGGTTTGCGATTTGGAGCTCCGAAGCTCCGTCGATGACCGGATCTAGGCTTCTTCTTCCTCCTTTGCTCTCCCCTCTCTCTAGACTTAGAAAGAGAACCACTCAAGTAAAATGAGGGTTTCAAAGGCCCAATCCCGCGTATATCCCAGCAGGAATAACCCCCAGCCGTCGGATCCCAAAATAAGGAAACGCACAACCACGATCTGTAGCTAAAAAGTAAAACCTGGGCCGAACACAGCCTGCGACACGCCCGTGTCCAGGGCCATGTCCCTCATTCGCCATCAAAATTGAAGCGTCTCGAAAAACACACGGGCACCCGACATGCCCGTGTTCGACCTGACACGCCCGTGTCAGCCAATACACGCCCGTGTTCCTAGCCGTGTTCCTCCATCAACATAGGACCAACACCAACCTGATACTCACACGGGTCTTAGACACGCCCGTGTCCTATTTGACACGCCCGTATCATACTCGAACACCCCTGGGCTCCAGGCCGTGTTCACAGTCTCGACAATTCATCGAGCACAGTTCGCCGATCACCCGACACGGCCTTGGACACGCCCGTGTCCTAGGCCGTGTTCCGTGTCTCGACATTTCGTCGAGCGAAAATCGTCGACTTCCCTGGCAGAACATTGACACGAGCTCAACAAGCCCTGAGACACGCCCGTGTCTCAGGCCGTGTTCGCTGCTCGACGGTCGTCGACTCCAGAATTCGTCGACCTCTCGGCCAAATCGTCGACCCAAACACGACACGCCCTGGGACACGCCCGTGTCCCAGGCCGTGTGCCCCCTGCCAAATTCCAAATTTGGCCCAGAACGCCTCTCGTCGCTCTTTTGAGTTTCGGGGCGTTACACGCGGCCCGCCTCGCGCGCGTCATGCCGTGCGCTTGACCTGGGCGCGCGACCAACCGCGTGCACGGCCAGCCACGCGCGCGTCCTGACCCGAGCACGTGGTCTGGGCGTGCACGACCTGGCCGCGCGCGTGGCCCGTCGGGGCGCGCGGCCTGGCGCGCGCGCGCGGCCCGCCGGCACGCACGGCCCGCCGGCGCGCCCAGCGTGGGTGCATGGGCGCGGCCCGCGGCCGCGCAGCAAGGACGCTCGCGACCACGTTCAGCGTCTTCGCCGGCCCGCACTTTTTCGGCAATTTTCTCCCGATACCTTGGAAGCACCGCCCTTCGCCGCCTTCATCTTCTCGCCAGAGGTAGTCATGACAGCAGGATAAGAAGAATAGCGGGAAAACCCTCCTTCTTTCACTCACTTCGCTCTCGAATAACAAGGATTTGGGGGGGCAATTGATGGGTTACACACCATCATTTATAGGGCATGCTCCCCCATGATCTTCCCCCAAAATGTGAGATCATGGGGTTGACTAATCAACCCCACCTCCCATGATGAGAAAAACATGGGGGGTGGGGCCCACTCCCTCTCTCTCCACTAAAACCACCCCATTGGGAGGTAACCACCGGCCGACCGCCACCACCGGCCGCCGCCGCCGCCGGCGGAGTAGTCGCTGCCGGCCGGGCAGCAGCTGTCGGACAGGTCGCGGCCCGCCGGCGGCTAGGCGGCCGCTGCGGCCGCCAGGAGGGCTGCAGCCGACTAGGCCGCGGCCAGGGCGCCGCCAGCCAGGCCGCGGCCTGCCAGGCCGCTCCCGCCGGCCAGGCCCCGGCCGGCCAGGCCGTTCCCGCCGGCCAGCCCGCCGCTGGCCGGGCCGCGGCCGGCCAGGTCCCGCCTGTCGGCCTGGCCGCAAGCGCCGCCCAGGCCGCCGCTGGCCGGGCCGCGAGCTCCGGCCAGGCCGCCGCCGGCCTGGCCGTGGCCGCTGGCCAGGCCGCTGCCGGCCTGGCCGTGGCCGCTGGCCAGGCCGCCACCGGCCTGGCCGCGGTCCAGGCCGCCGCCGGCCTGGCCGTGGCTGCTGGCCAGGCCGCCACCGGCCTGGCCGCGGTCCAGGCCGCCCCTTGGCCGGCCGCCGCCGGCGCATGGTATCCCCACCGCCGTCGGCGGCTTACCCACCGTCTGATCGTGGTGGGCTTTCCTCACCATCTGATCTGGTGGGTAACCACCCACTAGCCCACTACCTTGGTGGTGGGGCCCGCCATGATCCTCTCCCGGAAGCTATAAAAGGAACCACAGGGCCTTCTCATTCTTCATCTTTTGGCTCTTGGTCGTCTTCTTCCTCAGGTCAGAGCACTGTCGGACTCCTCCCCCGGATCAT
>CM077156.1:6536953-6748104 GCA_039583875.1 Platanthera guangdongensis
TGTACATGCTACAACAAGAGAGATTCGTTGAGCCATGCAAAGCCTGTGAGCACTCCTTTGGCTGGTCAATTTTGGCTCTCCAAAGACCCATCAACCAAATTAGGAGAGGAACAAAAACTGATGGAGAGAGTCTCATATGCCTCTATCATAGGGAGTCTGATTTTTGAATGGTTTGCACTCGCCCAGACATTGCATGCGTAATGGGAGTCATCGGTAGATTCATGAGTAATCTAGGTAAACAACATTGGGAAACAGAGAAATGAATACTCAGGTACTTGAAGGGAACTTCATACGTATCTCTCTGCTTTGGAAGTTCAAAGATCTCACTACGTGGATATGTTGACTCAGATATGGCTAGAGAAATTGACTGTAGGAGGGGGTTCCACCGGGTACGTCTTCACTTTAGGGAGCACAGCAGTGAGTTGGATCTCCAGATTACAAAAGACGGTTGCTCTTTCTAGCACTGAAGTTGAATACGTTGCCATCATTAAAGCAAGCAAGGAGATGATATAGTTGCAAAGCTTTATGAAGGAACTTGGCAAGGGGAAAGAGAATGGAAGGTTGCATAGTGACTGTATGAGCATCATTCATCTAGCTAAGAATACCGTTTTTCATTCAAGGACAAAGTACATTTAGTTGAGGTGCAATTTCATCACGTCACTTTTGGAAGATGGGGTTCTAACATTGGAGAAGATTCACACTTCGGAGAATCCAGCAGACATGTTTACAAAATGTGTGAACATGGACAAACTGAAGCTTTGCTCGGCTTCAGTAGGTCTCTAAGGTTGAAGACAAGGTGGAGCCACCCGCCTCCATTCACCACCACTGTCATGAAGATGCTTGATGGGAGCTGCTCTTGGAGGATCAATACTGATCAGTCTCCAAGTGGGAGATTGTTATTTTGTGGAGCCTGACTTCGTCTGGGAGTACTGACACTCGCCACGATTTTGCCAGTCAGGGGCATTTCTGTAATTTTTCTTCGTCTGGTTTGTTACGTGCACAAAAGACCTATTTTGGCCTAGGATTGAATATGCGTATGCGAAAACTGAAGGAGGAGTGGGGGAATAGAAGCGGTGTACTCTTGATCTATTTTCATAGTGGATTTTCTGGGCGATGGTGGTTGTGGTTTTTTCCCCGATCATGGGGTTTTTCCACGTTAAATCATTTTGTGTTTTTGCTTGTTAGTTTTTCTGCGATTTCTTGCGCGTTCTCTGGATCTCGTATTTCCTAACAGAATGAGTTCTTGGTTTTTGGTGGAACCGAAGCAATACGAATGGGTTCTTGGTTTATGGTGGAACCGAAGATATATGAATGGGTTCTAGATTTTTGGTGGAACCAAAGCAATTTGAATGGGTTATTGGTTTTTGGTGGAACCGTAGCAATATGAATGGATTATTGGTTTTTGGTGGAACCGATCCGAACCTACCCGAGTTGCGCCTCTACTAGCAACCTACTAGGTGAAAGAAATCTACGAAGGATAAAAAGTTTGCTCTTGAGAAAAATTAAACATGGGAAATTTCTCAACTTCCTCCTGCTGAGAAAGCTGTTGAAGCTAAACGAGTCTTCGAGGAATGCTAGAGAGTCATGTAGTTTGCTCATGGATATACCAAACCCAAGGGATTGACTATTAAGAAACTATCGCGTGAGCAATGCAGGTGTCATCATGTGTGTAGCATGAGTAGTTTCCGAAAATCAATTCTCCCGCGCATGCAATCTGTCCGTGATTCAAATTTTCCAGAAAAAAACTAAAATCTTGTTTGCTCTCCATCCTGCCCGATGTCAAGCCCGTCTACTAAAAATATGATAACTTTGACTATAATCCGCTATCACAACGGACGCACAAAACCAACCGCAATGACGCACATCTTCTAGATCAAGCTCTCACCTCTTCTCCTCTAGCACTTTGGCGGCGCTTTGAGTGACTCACCATCCATGAGCCCCCTTTAAATATAATTTATAAGGGCATTTTTGTCAAATATGACAAGCAGCCTCTTTGAATCTCATTTTTAAAATGAATTGTGGTTATCAATTTGCCTTCTTCAATTTTGATTTTAAAAAAATCAAAAGAATTATACTTAAATAAATCAAAAGAGAATGTAAAATACATATTTGGTGTTAGGTGGCTGTCAGGTGGGTGTTTAGATAGCACGAGAATGCAGTCTATATATAGATGGATATGGATAGTGAGGAGTGAACCAAAGTCAGTCAGCTAATTAAGCAACTCCGGCCAGCAGCCCTCCGACGAGTTCCGGCGATGGATCAGATGTACTTATTAACGAAGCTGCCGGAGAATGACACGAAGGAGGAGGAGGCGTACGCGTACGCAATGCAGCTTGCCAGCCTCTCGGTGCTTCCAATGACCCTCAAGGCAGCGCTGGAGCTCGGCCTCCTCCGGATTATATCCGATGCCGCCGGCCCAGTCTCCTCCGATGAGCTCGCGGCCCGCCTTGGATTGCATTCCACCAATCCCCGTGCGTCAGCCATGATCGAACGCATCCTCCGGCTCCTCGCAAGCTATTCCATTCTCTCCTACTCCAGCTCCACCGATGGCGAGGGACGTATCATTTCTCGCTATGGCCCAAGCCTGGTTTGCAAGTACTTTTCACCCAACAAAAATGACGCCTCCGTGGATGCCCTCGCCCTCATGTTCCAAGACAAGATCATCATAGAGAATTGGTGCATGAAGAGATTCAATTTGCATTATTATATAAATAGGGTGATGTTATGTGCAGATCATTTTCGGCTATGCGCAGCTCAAGAATAAATGCATGCTAAATTTTTTAAAAAAACAAAGGAAGCTTTGAACCCGTATGGACCTTGGCCTGCACCAAACCGCTATGAAATTGTGCGGGCGGCACATAGCCGAAGTCAGTCTGCATATAGTTATTGCTTATAAAATAATACTCTTCGTTCATGATCACTTCAGGTACCACATCAAGGATGCGGTGGTTAATGGGGGCACCCCGTTCGACATCGCTCATGGCATGTCCGCATTTGATTACGCCAGAAACGATTCTAAATTTAACAGTCTAGTGAGCATGGGCATGGGCGACCACTCTTCCATCATGACGAAGAAGGTTCTAGATGCTTATCAGGGCTTCCATGATATCAACGTTGTTGTTGATGTTGGTGGCGGCCTTGGCTCCACCCTCAACATGATTATTGCCAGACACAATCACATCAAGGGCATCAACTTCGATTGCCCCCACGTAGTCTCACAAGCTCCACCTATTCCAAGTAATGATCTTTAAAGCATATATATATATATATATATATATATATATATAACTATTATAAGAGAAAATTTGTCTTTAGTAAAACATTCAAAAATATCAATTATGCCATCATTTTTATATTTTAATGACTTGATATATATTATAATGTATTTCAAACAAATTAAAATACAATGTCCATTCAAGTAATTAAATTATCAAAAAATTAGAAGTAATGATAAAAATTCAATTTAAATTCAAAAAGTTTTTTTAGTAGAGCTCCTATGCCTAGTATGATGAGTTGTTATTAGGCATGTCAACGGTCTATTCAAGGAAGGTTGTCATTAGGCATATCAGTGGTATTTTCGAGATGATTACATTAAATCAATCAACTTTATTAAAGTCAAAATGAATAATTTTAGATCAAACCGTATATTGTTTTACAAAATAAAAATTATAATATTTATGTATATTTTTTTACGGTCATTTTGAGTACTTATGTGTATATGTTGCGGACGAAACCCGTCTTGATGGGGCGGGCAAAACCAGTCTTCGTCGGTCGGGTTTTGCCCCCATGCATTTCCTGGATGCGGCCGAAGGCCGCCCGTGAGCATCGAGTTGGGGCGGGCGAATCCCGTCGTCGCCGGCCGGATACTGTCGCGTCTGGCCATAGGGGCGGAGCCCCGTGTCGAACACTTGTGTACACACACTTGTGTACACACACACACACACACACACACACACACACACACACACACACACACACACACACACACACACACACACACACACGTGTGACAGTGCACGAGGGCTTCCCGTGTCCCTCACTAGTACCCCTCTCCCTCGGCTTCGCCCGCCCCGTCGGCAAGCCCCTTCTTCGGCTTTGATCTAATTTAATTACTATAATTATATTAATAAATATTTAATTATATTTTAATTTAATATTTTAGAATATATTCTTGCTAAAAATTATAGTTTAATAAGAAAAGTAGTAAGTGGATGAACAGTTAATCTACTCTTCATCCGCATGATCAGTTTTAATTATATTATAGAAATAATTACTCAAACCTCCCTTCTAAAATAACATAATTAGTGAGAGTATCCCTCTTATTTTCGAAATTACAAAAAAACTCCCCTTTTCATTTCATTACAAAAACCTCTCATGATTTTTTCATTTCATTGATTCCATGAAGAAATATATACCATGAACACTGTACACCGAGGGGGGGGGGGGTATTTTTGTGCATGGATGTTATGAAATTAAAATTTTAGGGGAGGTTTTTGTAATAAAAACTTAAGTGAAATTTTTTGTAATTTCGAAAATAAAAGGGGTGATTTCAGTAATTTAACAAAGTTAGAGGGGATGTCCAGGTAAATGGCCCTTATATTATATTATGTATTATATTATAAGTGTATGAAACTCCCGTGGCGTGCCCGCAACTTATTCACCGCGGTTTTAATTTTTTAATAAAAAATAAAAATTTTGGACTGGCTGGGCCTAAGGATGCGTTTGAAGCGGCTTATCACGACTTATTTGCTCCGGTGAGATTGGACAAAAATGTCATTGTCAGACCAAAATTTTATGCCCCAAAAACTTAATATGAGTCATTGGATCATGAAAGAGAGTATGTGATGCGGGAGAGTTGGAAGAGAGAGTGAGATATATTATATATAATAATAGGGAGAGAGGGAGAGAGAAGGGAGAGAGAAAAAGAGAAAGTGGTTGCATGGAGAAAGAGAGAAAGTGGGGGAGAGGGAGAGGGAGAGGGAGATAGTAAGAATTAAGAAGGAAATAGAGAGAGAAATTAATATTTTAATGTTAGAAATAAATTTTTTTTACAAAATAAAAATAATAATCTTAATGTATATTTTTTACGGTCATTTTGATTACTCATATGTATATGTTGCGGGCGAAGCCCGCCGTCGCCGACCGGGTACTGTCGCGCATGGCCGTAGGGGCGGAGCCCCGTGTCGGGCACTCATATATATATATATATATATATATTATATATATATATATATATATATATATATATATATATATATATATATTATATATATATATATATATATCTTCTACTATATACAAAGATATATCGCAGTGTAACACTGATCACCACCAAATCAATCTGAACCGTTCGAACTGATCAAATCATAAAATCTCATCTGTTCGATCACATAAACAAATCAGGAACGTTCATTTCTTTTTCTAGGTCACATACACCTATCATGATATGATGTCCTAAACCTATAAATAAATTTGTAAGAATCTTAACCTACAAAGTGAATTTACTATTTTGTCCCTACCATTTTGAAAAAATTCACATATATATTAGATGGCAACAAAGCAACCCGACCCATTTCACGTCAAAGAAAGCCCAGAAGATTTAGGTTGCGTTTGACGGGGCTTATCACAGCTTATTTGCTCCGATGAGGTTGAGCAAAATCGTCTTTGTATGTTTGGTAGGTCAAATGTTACTAAGGTTATCAAAACAAGAAACTAATTAGTGAGAGTATCCCTCTTATTTTCGAAATTACAAAAAAACTCCCCTTTTCATTTCATTACAAAAACCTCTCATGATTTTTTCATTTCATTGATTCCATGAAGAAATATATACCATGAACACTGTACACCGAGGGGGGGGGGGGTATTTTTGTGCATGGATGTTATGAAATTAAAATTTTAGGGGAGGTTTTTGTAATAAAAACTTAAGTGAAATTTTTTGTAATTTCGAAAATAAAAGGGGTGATTTCAGTAATTTAACAAAGTTAGAGGGGATGTCCAGGTAAATGGCCCTTATATTATATTATGTATTATATTATAAGTGTATGAAACTCCCGTGGCGTGCCCGCAACTTATTCACCGCGGTTTTAATTTTTTAATAAAAAATAAAAATTTTGGACTGGCTGGGCCTAAGGATGCGTTTGAAGCGGCTTATCACGACTTATTTGCTCCGGTGAGATTGGACAAAAATGTCATTGTCAGACCAAAATTTTATGCCCCAAACTAGTTTCTTGTTTTGATAACCTTAGTAACATTTGACCTACCAAACATACAAAGACGATTTTGCTCAACCTCATCGGAGCAAATAAGCTGTGATAAGCCCCGTCAAACGCAACCTAAATCTTCTGGGCTTTCTTTGACGTGAAATGGGTCGGGTTGCTTTGTTGCCATCTAATATATATGTGAATTTTTTCAAAATGGTAGGGACAAAATAGTAAATTCACTTTGTAGGTTAAGATTCTTACAAATTTATTTATAGGTTTAGGACATCATATCATGATAGGTGTATGTGACCTAGAAAAAGAAATGAACGTTCCTGATTTGTTTATGTGATCGAACAGATGAGATTTTATGATTTGATCAGTTCGGACGGTTCAGATTGATTTGGTGGTGATCAGTGTTACACTGCGATATATCTTTGTATATAGTAGAAGATATATATATATATATGAGTGCCCGACACGGGGCTCCGCCCCTACGGCCATGCGCGACAGTACCCGGTCGGCGACGGCGGGCTTCGCCCGCAACATATACATATGAGTAATCAAAATGACCGTAAAAAATATACATTAAGATTATCATTTTTATTTTGTAAAAAAAATTTATTTCTAACATTAAAATATTAATTTCTCTCTCTATTTCCTTCTTAATTCTTACTATCTCCCTCTCCCTCTCCCTCTCCCCCACTTTCTCTCTTTCTCCATGCAACCACTTTCTCTTTTTCTCTCTCCCTTCTCTCTCCCTCTCTCCCTATTATTATATATAATATATCTCACTCTCTCTTCCAACTCTCCCGCATCACATACTCTCTTTCATGATCCAATGACTCATATTAAGTTTTTGGTGTGCCTTGGATATACATATTGCTTTATATAATAAGATATATATATGTATGTATGTATATATATATACATATGTGTATGTATGTATGTATATATATATACATATGTATATGTATGTATGTATATATATATACATATGTATATGTATGTGTGTATATATATATACATATGTATATGTGTGTATGTATGTATACATATGTATATGTATGTGTGTGTGTGTTTATATATATATATGTATATGTATATATATACATATGTATATGTATGTATATATATACATATACATATATATATATATATATATATATATATACATATACATATATATATATATATATATATATATATATATATATATATATATATATATATATACTATTTCAAAAAAAATATGGAGGTCTGCAAATAATGATGAATTAAAAATTCATTCAAATAATTTGGGCCGTCGGATCGATCAGATCTGTACTGCAAATAAAATTGACCAAAAAAATCCTCCTCCTCTCTCCTCAATCCTGAGCCCCGCCCTCCCCCCTCTTTCCTATGTCGCCGGCGCCTGGTTTGCCAGAGGTGAACCCTCCGGGGGTTGTCCGGCGACCGGCGGGCCCGGTCGCCGGACAACCCCCAGAGGGTTCGCAGGTGTCCAGCGAACCCGCCGGTGGGCGCCGGTCAGGCCGCTGGCGGCCATGGAAAGAGGGGGGACGGCGGGGCTGGGCAAAAAAACAGGGGGGGGGGGGGGGCGATCAACCACAATAAGTGATATATATATACACACATGTATATATATGCATGTGTGTGTGTGTTTGTATATATATATATAAGTGATAGGTACAGGGCTCCGAGGCGATCAACCACAATAAACACGAGGTTTCACCCGACCTTATCAATTAATTAATGCAGCCTAAAAAAATATGTACACTATCAATTAATTAATGCACAAAGTAATCTCATCCTAATTTATGCATCATTATTTTTTCATCATTACTATTTCAATTAATTTGATGAGCTTCCATCATTATTCTTTCAAATAAATTTTACTAAAGTTGATGACATGTCTAATGACAGTCTATCATAATAGTTATATGAGCTCTACTGTTTTTTTTTCATTTTATAGGTTTTCATCTTTTTTTTAATTTGGGGATATGATGTAATCTCCTGAATGGACATATATATATATATATATATTTTAAAAATATTATAATATATGTTAAATCATTAGATTAAAACAATAATGTTATATTTGACAATTTTGAATGTTTCATCAAAGATAAATGTTTTACTTTTAATATTGTATATCTATATATATGCATATATATTAAAAATATTAATAAATATGTTGAGTTTTGAAATGAATGATGATTATGCAGATGTGCAACATATTGGTGGAGACATGTTTGATAGCATTCCAAGTGGAGATATCATTTTTTTGAAGGTGTGTAAACTTCTTGATGGAATTAGATTATTCACCATGCATACTTTTTCATGTCATTGCCTAAACTAAACTAATATTTGATTATAAATTTAGTGGATACTTCATGGTTGGAGTGATGAGTGTTGCATAAAAATACTCAAAAATTGTCACAAGGCCCTTCCCTCCGGAGGGAAGGTGGTGATTGTGGAATACATTCTCCCAAACTCTCCGGAACATAATCCCGCGGCCCAAGTTGTCTTCCAAACAGATATGATAATGCTCGTTCAAGTCTCCGGAGGAATAGAGCGGACTGTAAAGGAATTCGAGGCGTTGGCTTTGCAATCCGGCTTTGCAGGATTCAAAGCCGTTTACATCGATTCAAATGCTTGTGCGATGGAGTTGTCAAATGAATAATTGCACACATCAGTTCAAATGCTTGTGTGATGGAGTTGTCAAATGAATAATTGCACACATCATCAGTGCAAATGCTTGTGTGACAGAGTACTTGTCAAATAATTAATCCCATATTTTGTGATTCCAATTGTCTTCTTATGACATTAATAAAATGTTGGTCATATTATCCTATTTTAAGTGCTTTGTTTTTAACTCTGTAAAAGGAAATCGTATGACAACAGTAATTAGCTTCGTGTGGTCAATCGAAAGAGCCAAACATTACAAGATCAAAAAGCATCTACACCAACTTAATTAGGTTGCGTTTGGCGTGAGTTATCGCGGCTTAATTGCTCCGGTGAGGTTGGACAAAAATGTCACTGTCATGTCAAAATTTTATGTCTCAAACTAGTTTCTTTTTTGTAACATTTGTCGTACAAAACATACATTTTTTGACAATGACATTTTTGTCCAACCTCACTGGAGCAAATAATTTATGGTAAGATGCGCCAATCGCAGCCTTAGCGTTTTATTTGCGTAGTTTTAGAAAGCATGGTGAAAGTTTTTTTCCTTTTGTGGTACTTTTAGAAAAAAAACACAGTTGTATATTATTTAGGCTCTGTTTGGGGGGATTTATTTTCATCGGTCAAGCGGTTACGACCACATGAATCGGACCTTAATTAAGATACGGTTCATGCGGTTGTAACCGCTTGACCGGCGAAAATAAGTCCCACCAAACGGAGCCTTAGTTGCGTTGTTTTTTTTGCTAACAACGTGGCAACATAGTAATTTTGGCGTGCCAATTGTCGAAGTATTGTGCCCAAAACCTTCTCTGTTTGGTTGTTTTTGTTCCAGGTGCCTCTTTCCTTCTCGGTGAGAACCCATCATCTTACATGAGAGGTATTTGTGATATTGAAAATTTTAATGGAGATTCGAATGTTATCTGATGTATAATATGACATATCTAGTTGTTTAGTCTCTTGTTTGCATGCTCTTTCATACTTGCAACCTGATCTAGTTGTTTAGTGCCTTAATTGTAAAAAGAAATTTGTTAATTGGATTCAAACTTAATTTGGAACTTAATTAAGGTTCGGTTCATGCGCTCATAACCGTTTGACCCGTGAAAATTGTTAGTGCTCTCGAAGCATCCCGTGTGGCCGTCAAGTTTGGAAAGACCTCAATGTTGCCCCAGCAAGGGTATTTATAGGCGTAACACTAAATTCCGGACGGGGTATTGGATTCCTACCGGATCCTCACCAAACCCAATAAGGACTCGTTACCATTTATCAAATATAACTCAACAATCTCCTCATATATTGTATATAAATAGTACCACATAACATGTCACTTAAAACAAGAGTTAATAACGATAAAACATGAGTTTTTCAGAAGCGCAAACATGAGTTTTAGAGTACAGATAAATATAAACTCAAACAAATGATTCCAAACAAAAACAGTAAATTAAGACTGAAAACTCAAACTAATAATTGATCTCTGGTCTACGCAAACAACAGATCATCGTTATCCGGATCGAAATGAACTGTCTCTCCTCTATTATCCATTTAATCTGTAAACAGTTACAATAAGAATGTCATGAGACAATTTTTTATGAATTCAAACATTTGCTATCAAAAGTAAAGTGATTAGTTCTATCAATAAAAGAACGTAATACTATAATTAATTAGAAAGAATCACAAATCAACATCTTTATCTAATTTAAAAAAATTAAAAAATTGATTTCATAGAATCAAACTATGTTCCTTCGATAATTAAAGTTAATATTAACTGTTTCACAGTTATACTATACCATCAAATTTAGAATGATACATTAAGCTATGATTATTATATTATAATATTTGAAATGATATAACTAATAATCATAATATCATAGCACATATCATCAACTTCAATATTACTTTTTGGAATGATACCCAAATCAGTTTTTTAATAAAATAAGTGTATAAGTCATCAAGTTTGAAATGACTGACAAATATTCATCTCTAGATTTCATCAAATAACATCTGAAATACTTCAGTGTACTCACTCTAAATGCTTGAATGTTAGCATACTAATGTTCTAAAATTTAAAACATAAGAAAGGTATTAAGTCTTATTAAATTGACTTTAATCTCATCTCCCCCGATGTTTTAGTTGTTAGAACCTTACATAAGCCTTTGGTAAGGACATCTGCTACATTATCTTTTGATCTTACGTCTAATAGGAAGATTATTCCCTAACTAGTGAGATAAGTTAACCATGCATGTTTCATCCTTAGTTATTTTCGCTTTCCATTGAACAACGTATTTGTTGCAATGGTCTTTGTGGCTTGATTGTCACAAAAGATCGAAATAGAGTGCATTTTCAGACTCATCAATGGAATGTCTATTATCAGATCTATTATCCACTCTAATTCTTCTCATGTTGAAGCGAGATCACAGAGTTCCGATTTCATAGAGGATAATGTAATGCACATCTGCCTATTTGAGTTCCAAGCCACTGCTTCTCCTCTTAGTGTAAACACAAAACCACTAGTGGATCTACTATCAACAATTTTTGAGCACTAGGAGGCGTCAGAATACCCCTCAGGCACAGAAGTATGTCCACCGTAACATAAAACATACTCCTTAGTGTACTTTAACTATCTCAACAGCCTTTCTAAGGCATCCCAACAGTCCTTCCTAGGATTACTTATAAATCTACTTCACATGTCGACCGTAAAGGCTATGTCAGGTCTAATGCAGGTTGTATCATACATGAGACTTCCTATGAGTTTGGAGTAATCCAACTGTCTAATAGGTGAATCTTCATTTAGTTTCAGTCTGTTGTTGTATTCGTATGAAGTCTCAATCTTTTTGCAATTATCGTAACCCCACTTCTCTAGTAAATTTCTTATATAGTAACTCTGACTCTGGGTGATACCATTTTTAGTGAAGTTCACTTTCATTACCCTTTTTAGTGAAGTTCACTTCCATTCCTAGGATGGTTTTCATCACACCAATGTTTGACATGCTAAATTGTCTCGTCAAGATAACTTTCACATCTTCTACCTCAGACTGATCAATACTCAAAACTAGCATGTCATCAACGTACAAGCATATAATTGTAACTTTATTTGAACTTATTCTTACGTACAAACATTTATCTGAAAAGCTGGATTTGAAACTCAAGGTTGTAATACAAGTGTGAAAATTCTCGTGCCATGATTTCAGTGTTTGCTTCAATTCGTAGAGTGACTTAATCAATTCACAGACCTTATTTTCCAGGTCTTTTATGACAAATCTTTCAGGTTGGTGCATATAGATCTCTTGAGTCAGATCTCTATTAAGAAATGCATTCTTGACATCCATCTCATGAACAGTTAAATGTTCAATAGATGCTTAAGCGAGAAGAATCCTAATTGTCGCAATGTTACAAACACGCGAGTATATATCAAAGTAGTCTATACCATTCACTTGAATGAAGTCTATTGCAACTAGACGTGCTTTATATTTGGTGATACTCCCATCAAGATTTAGCTTCTTTTTTAGGACCCACTTACTGCCAATAGTGTAATATCCCCCACACTTCCACACCACCTAAAGTTAGGGAAATGACTAGCTCATCTTGAGCTTAGGGAAATGACCATAAAGTGAGTTACTAATGAGGAAGGAAAAAAGGCCTTCCCGAGGTGAGCATTGCCTCCACGTTAGAGTTTGTAGAGAGGCCGTCACTGATTCCAACCTTCTAGAGTTAATTAATGAGACTAATCCAAAAGTGAGTTAATTAATGAGACTAATCCAAAAGAGAGTTAATTAATGAGAGAGATTCAACAGTTCGACTTTATACAATATTTAATACGTACGAACCATGATGACGCAGCAACCGTAATCCTCTACCCCGCACCCTCCCTCATATTTCAAAACACATGCAGGTCACTATCAGATCACCCCCATCTATTAATTCTGACTTGTGGTAACAATAATCCTACCCCACAGTCACACACCTTCAAATTTCAACACACATGCATGCATGGTGAAATATATTTACTTTGAATATTTAATGTATGTTTGCACGTGTCAAGACCGACACGGTGGTGACTTGTGGGTCGCGTGTCTTCCTAGGGCAAGACTTTACATTGGATGTACTATATATATAAGGTCATTCCAAATTTGATAGACTTATGTACGATTGTCATGATCGAGATCCTATATAAGATTGTTTCGAGGTCGGATTGGATCGGATGGTAGGATATAATCGATGATCGCTTTACAAAATTTGAATTGATTTACAAAATTTGGATCGTAAGATCCTATGATCTGAATCGCGATGTAAAATAGTTTGAGATAGAGCAACACCAACATTCTCAGACTAATATCGTGCAGCTTAAGGTTTCTGTCGTCGCTCCTGCGAATTCTTTCGTCGTGCTCGTCGATCCCGTGAGAAGATCTTCCTGCGTTACTCGATCGACGAAGGGGGAATTGCGATTCATTGTTCTTGTTTGTTCTCGTCGCCAGTCGAAGGGGGAGGGAGATTCTCTTGCTTCATTCTTTCTCGCCGCCGCCGCCAGGAGGAGGTACTCTTTTCCTCTCGCTCCCGCCGCTCTCGTTTTACGTCGACGCCGTCTGGATGAGATCTTGCTCAAGAGCTTGTCGCCACCGCCAGGAGGAGATCCTTTCCTGCTCCCACCGCTACAGATTCTATTGTCGCCGCTGTAGATCTGCTACCGTCGTTGCTATCTGCTAAGGAGTCCAGATCTAGGTTTTGTGACTTCTTGCTGGGCAAATCCCTCAAGTTCCAGGGATTCTCGTCGACTGGAGTTCTTGATGTTTTGGTGGCTGCTTCTCATCAATTGAGGGAAAAGGACTTCAGTTCTAGTTGACAAGTGAATCTATTGACTAGTGTTCTCGTCGACAAGCAGGTTTTTCGTCGACCGCTAGTCTCATCGACAAGGAGCTTTGACGTGTGGAAGTCTCGTCGACAAGAAGTCTTGTCGACTTGTGTTCTCATCGATATCTTCCAGTGTTCACGTCGACAAGTGGCAAATTCTTGACTTTTAGTTTTCTCTAGTCTTCGGCAGCTGTTCTCAGCTGGAGAGGAGGAGCAGGCTTATCTCGGGATTGGATCTGAAGTGGATTGTGTTGTCTCTACTCGAATCAAGTGAATTCTTTACAGTTTTTTGTTTAATTCCAAGATGTAGAAGCGAAGCGCTTATGACATGGGTCCGGGGGGGGGGGGTGCAATGCGCCTATTGCACTGCACCATAAAGTGCAGTTGCTGGATCTTGACATCTGTCAAAAGTATTTTTAATGGCTCAGATTTTTTCTTCTCCAAGCCATCTCTTCCCCCATTTTTTGTCAAAAACATTTCCGTCATTACATTTTGCTTTCCCGCCAGCCCTCTCCCTCCATTCCCGCACGTCCTTTGCCCCTAGTGACACTTCACACAACTCTTCTCTTCCTCCTCCATTCTCCCAGTTAATCTTTCATGGCGGCTCCGACAAAGTGGCCGGAATACCATCTCGAACGAGCTCCATCACCCCCCCAGCTCCATGGCGGCGCTGACACGATGGTCAAATCGGGCGTAAGTCCGTCGAACTGGCTTTAGTTCGCCCAACGGGAAAGATTTCACAAAATAGGCCAAAATAGCTGAGAGGAGCTCGACGAAAATCATCGAGCGGAACTAAAATCGTCGAGCGGAGCTCGACGATTTTTGTCGAGTGTTTTCGTCGAGCTCCGCTCGACGATTTTTGTTCCGCTCGACGATTTTCGTCGAGCGGAGCTCGGCTTTTTCCCAGTTCTTGTCAAGGCAAACAGGGCCCTAGTAAAAGAACCAGGACTTCGAATCTATGAATCTCAGCAAGCACAAGTTTACAATTTTTTATATAAGGCATTCCTAAGGATTCAAGAGAAACAACTACAGCTGCTAATAAAAAAGTTGTCACACGAATATGAATTGGTAAAGCCTTCTTATATTTGAATCTTTCAACAACAACAAAAAACACCACAGCTGCTAATAAAAAAAACTGCTTCCTCCTTGTGTAAAAAACTGCAGCCTCTATCACTGAGAGGGCAAGTACAGCTGTAGCTGCTAATAAAAACTGTCATAGCCATCATTTTTAATATCCCGATCAAAATTGATACTCGGTTCCCTGTGTAATAACAAAAAATAATTACATTAAAATTGCCAAAAACACAAAAATGAAAGACAAATAACTTAGTTTACAAGTAGACATATCATACCAAAAACTATCACTGGAATAGTTGGAGCACACTACCATCATGTCTCCCTTGTAAGACAGTCTTTTGTTTTTTCTGAGTCAATTTTTCTTGCCATTGTTTCATTCTTTTTGTGCTTCGTACTTTCACTTCTTTTTTTTTGAAACCCTTGGCACCAGCAAAGTTTGAAACCCGCTCATCATATCCACCACCAAATTTCATAACACCATCTTCATCTGAACAATTCGATGATACAATTTTTTCAATTTCTTGACATAATTGTGGTAAACAATGAGATAGATGTGTAAATGCTTCTTCATGCCCAACTGCCATAGCCACCATTTTTAATGTTGCCTGACACAATGTCCTATATCTAGTTGTCACCAACAACTTTGGATCCTAATCATATGTGTTAGTAACAATAGAATATGATGAGCATGCTTTTGCATTCTTGCTCCACCTTCCCAAAATATATCTAGAAGGTAGATCTGTTATATCCATTTTATTGAGAACCTTAAGGGCATGCCAACATAAAATCCCAAAACTTTCAAATTTCTTGCAATTGCAGCATACAATTTGATCTTCTCGATTACCAATAACATGATATATCTTTGGCCTCTCGGTCAGCTCAAACCTAACTCCAACATCAACCTCCTCACATTGTTTAACTTTACAAGAAATTGATGCTAGCAATTCTTGTTGAAAGATTTCAAAAACTGAATAAGTGTAATGCCTCGAAGTCGTCAACAACAGGTCACATCCGGGAATCATTAGAGTCGGGATTTTATCACTTAAGATAAACAATGACTTCAATTCATTGTACCTTACATTCTCCAAAACTCGATCAAAGTGAGTGAAAAACTCGATAAGTTATGATCCTTATTGAGGTATCGTCGTATCATCGCATTAAAACTTTCACTTAACTGGGTGCTTCGCATTCCTCCTGAGAAATGCCATTTCATATATACATGTAACCACTTCTCTTGTAAGTTCCATGTTTTTTGCATCCATGCATTAGCTTCCAACTTGTATTGAATAAGTATTTTACACCACGCTTCATTTAGTTCATCCACGGTCTCATATGAATAAAAGCAAGCACCCAAATCACGGAGGAACGATGATCCTTTCTTGCACAGATACCCTAAATGGTTTAGAGCATTTTGAGAAAGATGCCAAGTGCAAAGGCCATGAAATGTGTCTGACATGATATTCTTAAGTGCACTTGACATTGCTTGGTCTTGATCTGTGAAAATCGTCAAAGGTTTCTTTCCCAACATTGCACGCACAAAAGTCTGAAATACCCACTCAAATGATGGAATGGTTTCATCATACATAAGAGCAGCTCCAAAAATAACTGTTTGTCTAAAATGATTGAATCCCACAAAGCAACCAAATGGTCTTGATTCCTTATTTGTTCGAAATGTCGTATCAAAAGACACAACATCACCAAAGTTTGCATAATCGCTAATCATTCTACCATCGCCCCAAAATATATTAGTGTTGTACTCGGTACAGTCCATTTGGACAGCATAATAAAAAGTAGGATCTTCTCCCGTCTTATCCTGCATATATTTCATCAATCCGTCTAAACCCCCGTACTCCATGTCTCTTTGCCTTCTAGTACGCAAGTACCATTTTAAATCTTCATTTGTGAAGCCTAAGTTCTCTTTACCTCCAACTTGAGCGATCATTAAATCCAATGATGCCTTCAAAGATAAACCTGAATCTGCAGCAATATAAGCATTGATTTTTTGTACTGGAGTTAGTTGCCGCTGTGATGACATCATGTGAGTCACTTCTGGTATGTGTAATTCGTGGTTATGTACTTCAGAAAATGCCGTCACAAACCATTTATTTGTTTCTCGACTAAAGCGGACACTCAAACATGCTCTACAATTAGTCCTTGTCAGCTTTACTCTATTACTCGCTGCTTGCCCATTTCTTAACTTTGTCCTTTCTCCCTCTTTTGAACAAACGAATCTCTGGTTGTTCACGATGTCATCCTTTCTGTTTTGAGTTCGATAATGTTTCCTGATACTAAAACCAGCATGTCTCCCGTACTCATTATAGAACTGATATGCAAATTCATCAGAATCAAACTCCATTCCGAGACAAGGAGTAATTTGTTGGTTGACATGTGGAGTATAATTTGACTCATCAGCTCCTATGTCCTTGATGTTGCTTCTTGTGCTCGCCATTTGGATTCCACCTAATGAAATATCATGAAACAAGAAAATAACCTATATTGCAACACCCAGATAAAAATGTTGAAGTTTAGACATCAATTTTATGGGAAACAAGAAAATGACATATACTGCCATTAATTTTAGGCCAAAAGAAAACAAGTGATCCAAGATTCAAAGCTAGACGATTATTGACATCGCAGAACATGCCGGGGTTGCATTAGGAATGCTAAAGGACGAGTTCATCCATAGATAAACCAATCCCAAACTGCAAAAGATAGCAGCGCATATTGTTCTCAATGGCCATGAGACACAAAAGAAAGACTTGACAATGCCTTGACCAACAAATTCATCAAAACGGAACAATGAGAAACAAGCGGGTGAGGATAACAAGTAATTTCTTCGAGGAAGTAGCAAAGAACTCCGACCCAGCACCTGGCACAAGAACAAAAAGATTCCAAATTTTCGATAGCAGAAGAAGAAGAGGAGGAAGAAGAAGAAGAAAAACAGTCATTTGATGACAAGAAAAAGCTTAAAACTGTGGAAAGGCGCTGGAAACATCCGGAGGAAAGTCTAAGTGGAACTTACTCTCCGTTGCCCCCAGCTAGGTATATATATGGTTAAACCTAGGGTTTAATACGTGCAAAGCTCCCAAGCCCGTTATTCGTCCGAATATACACTTACAATCTCCTCTTATATTCGTGACAAATAACGGTGACGTTTTGGGATGCTGGAGTGTAGACAAAATAATAATCCAAACTAAGCAAAAACACTCAGGACAGATCATACTAATAAAGCAAAAAAAGGTTTTGCCTAAACGACAAACCATCACACAGATGCTGTCCAAAACATAGTCTGAATAATTATTACAAAACAAAGACATGAATTAAACGTTTGATGATTCTACTCATCTAGTAGATCATCGTCATCTATGTCCAGGTCTACAGCTCCTCCAAAATCTCCATCGTAGCCTACAAGGAATTTCATGAGTCAGACTCCATGAATTCATAAACATATGCAGTAACATTTAAAGTAAACTAGCTCTTACTAAATGGGCTTAGCACTTCTAGCAACGGTGAAGTAACTCTGTCAGCATCTCATCCAGTCTAACTAGGACTAGTCATGTTACCTTACTCATTACGGATCACTATGTGCCTTACCAACACATGTGGGCACACATCACGTGCAACATTATCAAATGTGCAATAATGTGCTGTGACCAATAATGTTTAGATTAACATTTACAACGACTTTCAATTTCCAGTTGAATAACTCTTGAATCAACTTACAATGAGAGGACATTAGGTTATCAAGTGTGGAATAACCAGCATCCACCCATCTTGGGTTTTCATCAAGAAATTATTTGGGGTTTTCAGTCTGTTACTATTTAGATGCTTGAATGTTGACAGCTATAGGCTCGTACGTATCAAAACATAAACGTTGGAGGAAAGTTTCATAATCCTATGAACTTTAATCCCATTTCCCCCGATGTTTTGATTGTGAGAGCTCTATTTAATCTTTAGTAAGGGCGTCTGCAACATTATCTTTTGACCTCACATCAACGAGGTTCACAATCCCTTGACTCGTAAGGGAGGTCAACCAGGCTTGTTTCATCCGTAGTTGCCTTCTTTTGCTATTGAACAACGTGTTCGTAGCAATCGTTTTAGTAGCCTGATTGTCGCAGTAAACTGCAACAGAAATCAGTTTCAGGCTCGACAGTGGAATGTCCATCACCAAATCTCTTATCCACTTTGCTTCTTCACCAGCTGAAGCTAGAGCATAGAGTTCGGATTCCATAGATAAGAGTGCAATGCACGACTGTCTCTTGGACTTTCAGGCTACAGCTGCTCCTCCTAGTGTGAAGAGGAATCCATTAGTGGACTTGCTGTCATTTACTTCTGAGCACCATGATGCATCAGAATATCCTTCCAGAACTGGAGGATGACCACTATAACATAAATCATACTGTCGGGTGTGCTTTAAGTATCGCATCAGCCTATCGAGGGCATCTCAATGGTCTTGGCCAGGATTGCTAGTGAACCTACTTAACATGCCGACCGTAAAGGCTATGTCAGGTCTCGTACAGACCATAGCGTACATGAGGCTACCAAACAGTTTAGAATAATCTAACTGTCGAACCGCAGCTCCATCATTGGGCTTTAAGCGGTTAGAATAATCGTATGGTGTCTCAGCCGCTTTACGTTCACTGTATCCCCACGTGTCCAACATGGACTGGATGTAGTGGGTTTGACTTAGGGAAATGCCATGTTTCCCAAAGCTCACTTGCATACCTAGTATAGTGTCAACTACACCGAGGTCTTTAATGCTAAACGTCTGCATTAGTTCTGACTTAACGTCATCACCACAGATTGATCAGAACCAAGAATCAGCATATCATCCACGTACAAACATATTATAGCGACTTTGTCTGATCTATGACGTATGTAAAGACATTTGTCCAAGATACTCGACATGAATCTCATGTTCTTTACAGTATAGTCAAACTTCTCATGCCATAATTTCAGTGCTTGTTTTAATCCGTATAGCGACTTTAAAAGCTTACAGACCTTGTTTTCGTGACCGTCTACAGTGAAACCTTCAGGTTGACTCATGTAGATCTCTTCGGTCAGATCTTCGTTCAAGAACGCAGTCTTAACATCCATTTGATGAACTACAAAGTTCTCAATGGCCGAAATAGCAAGAAGAACCATAATGGTTGCTAAGTGACACACGGGTGAGTAGACATCAAAATAGTCTACTCCGCTTACTTGTGTGAAACCTTGAGCCACCAGGCGTGCTTTATACTTAGCCACACTACCATCTGGATTTAGCTTCCTTTTCAAAACCCACTTGCACCCTACAGTTGTAACCCCAGTTGGCTTATCAACTAACGTCCATGTGTCGTTCTGAATGAAAGAGCTCATCTCATCCTCAATAGCTTCTTTCCAGAGTAGGGAATCCCTTGATCTCATTGCTTCCTTAAAGGTAGATGTTGGGTACAGTGGTCAAATGTACCTGATTTGAAGAAGCCTCACCTAACTCAATGATATACATCATAATGTGTTTGATGTTTGTTTAAGTTACTTGTGCAGGTTAGGTACTCACTGGACTGAAGCTAAAAGTTTCTAAGTCCATGTGTCGACACCCAGAGGGAAAGTGTCGACACTTGAGAAAGCTTGTGTCGACACCCAGACAAGCAGTGTCGACCCTTGGAGTCATTGTGTCGACACCTGGATGAAGAGTCGACACCAGACAGAAAGTGTCGACACTTGGATCTGTGTCGACACTCAGTGAAGAAGAATGCAGAAAAGCTGTGTTGACACTTAGCAGAAGTGTCGACACCTAGAAGAGCTGAGTCTACATCAGAAAGTGTCGACACTTGGTGTTGTGTCGACACTCAGCAAAATTCTGCAGAGACTAAGGACAAGTGTCGACACTCAACACAATGTGTCGACACTCAATCAGCAGAGTCAACATATGAAGAATGTGTCGACACTCAGCACTATGTGTCGACACACAACCAGAAGAGTCAACACTTGAAGAAAGTGTCGACACCCAGCACAATGTGTCGACACTTAGTTGAAGACTCTACACTTGAAGAAAGTGTCGACACAAGGAGTTGTGTCGACACTTAGCAAAGAACAGAAAAGTTTAAAAAATATTCTAAGTACAAGTGTCGACACTAAGGGAATGTGTCGACACTCAGCTGAAGAAACAAAATTGAGGACTTGTGTCGACACCAAGAAGCAGTGTCGACACTTGACAGTTTCAACACATGAAGATGTGTCGACACAAAGGAGATGTGTCGACACTTAGAAGAATTCAACAAGTTACAGAAGATCAAGTACTTGTGTCGACACTTAATTTCAGTGTCGACACTTGAAGAAGAATCTGTGTCGAGACATACAAGGAGTTGTGTCGACACCTTGTAGACTTGTGTCGACACTTACACAACATGTGTCGACACTTGGTCTATAAGTGTCGACACTTAAGAATAGAAAGTCTCGACACTATCTGACAGTTAGAGAATTTCAAGAAGTGACTGATTGATATGACAGCTGTCGATCCAGCCGGTCTACAGCAACTGTCAGGGAAGTCAGAAGTCTGTTATGAACCGGATCAGCCGGTTACCATGAAGAAGGCCTATAAATAGGCACAGACTGTTTACAGAAAGAGTGGTTAATGCAGAAGTTGTTGAAAGGATTAATCTAAGAGAATTGTTCATGTGGTTGCTGATCAAGCTATCCAAGTGATACAAATCAAGAAGATCTTGCTGTCCAACAGCAGATCTAAGAAGTTGGAGAAAGAGAGCTCCAATCAAGAATTCAGTCTTTGGAACTAAGGCTGAGAAGAAGGATTCAGAATCATCTGGATCTCAAGGAGCAGAGGTCAAGGATCAACTGCAGAGGATTCAGACTAATTCAGTTCTAACTCAAGAAGCTTTGAAGGAAGCTAAGTCAGTTTGGATATAGCTGAGTTCTTCCAAGAACTCTTCAAGAAACTCTCAACTCCTCTCTTATTTTCTGAGTTGTAGAGTTAGTTATTGTAATTCAATCTTAACTTGTAGGATCTATTGGATCTGAGAGAATTGTAAGCCTATATTATAAAGGCTGAGGGTAGGGCTTGGTTGCCTGAGTGTAGGAGTTGAAGAACTCTGAGTGTAGGCCTTAATTGGCTGAGTGTAGGCCTGAGTGGCTGAGTGTAGGCCTTTGTGGACTGAGTGTAAGGCTTTGGGCCTGAGGTGTAGGAACCTAGTTGGGTTCTGAGATAGTGGAGAAGTTTGGCCGAATCTAGTACACTGCTAGATAGGCGAAGGGGGAAAGTGGATGTACCCAAAGATTGGGGAACCACTATAAATCTGTGTGTCTGCTGTGCTGTGCTGTGATGTGCATTAACTGTTTATATTCTGTTATTGCTGTTAGCTGTAGAAATCTGTGAGATAACTATTTTGCTGCCAACAAAGTTTTAAAAAGGTTTAGGTCACCTATTCACCCCCCCCTCTAGGTGTTTAGGTACCATAACTTTCAAGTGGTATCAGAGCCAGGTTCCTCAAAACAAGGACTAACAGTCTAAGGAGATCATGTTTGGCAGAAACAGTCTAAGTCAGAAAACAGATTCAAGAAATTCAAGAACTTTAAGAAACATGGGTTCTTATGAGAATCACAAAGAGTTGGGTTCCATGAAGTTACCCATATGTAGGAAGGAGATTTTTGGAATCTGGAAAGAAAGGGTTAGGCTATTTATGGAGGCCTCAGACCCAAGAATCTACATCACAGTTAAGGAAGGGCCATATGTGCCCATGAAGATCTCAGTATTGGATGCAAATCAGAGGACTCCAAAGGATTTCTCTGAGATGACCAAGGATGAAATTGTCCTAGCCACTATGGACAAAAGGGCACAAAACATTATAGTAAGTGTCATTGATGATGCCACCTTCCAGAACTTAATTCACTGTAAGACAGCAAAAGAGATGTGGGACACTCTTATTGTATATGGAAGGATCTGAAGAAGTTAGGCAAGATAGGAAGTCCTTGCTTAATCAAGGTATGAGAGCTTTAGGCAAGGAAGAGGAGATAGCATCACTGAATGCTACAAGAAGTTCTATAGAATTGTTAATGAACTCATGTCCTATGGAAGAGAGTTCACTAACTATGAATTGAATGATAAGTTCTTAAGGTCCCTAACCAAAGATTGGGACACCAAGATCTGTGCCATCAGAGAAATGGCAAAGTTGGGAGAAATTCCTCCTCCCACACTGTTTGGCAAGTTGTTGTCTTATGAGATGCAGCTGTCTGTGAGAAAAGAGGAGGAAAGATCAACAAGGACTGAGCACAGGGAAAGGACTGTTGCCTTCAAGTCAGAAGTACCTAGAAAGAGCAGGACTAAGTCATCAACTCCTCCTCCAGAGGTAGTTGAATCAGAATCTGATGAGTCTGTTAGCACAAAGTCTACAAGCAGTGAAAGTGATGAAGACTTTGCTGCATTTACCAGACATTTTCAGAAATTCCTGAAGAAGAAACAGTGGAGGTCCAGACCTTCATTTTCCAAAGGGAAAGAAGTCCAGTATCAGGAGAAGAAGCCTTCAAAGAAGGACAAGAAAAAGACAAAGACTAGCAAGGCAACTGGGTCTAAGATAGTGTGTTACTGCTGCAATAGACAGGGTCATGTAATTGCAGATTGTCCTGAGAGAAGAAAAGAATCCAGTGACAAAAAGAAGACTCACTTCAAAGGAAAGAAGGAGAAGTCCTTTGTTGCAAAGAATGAGAAGACTCTTTCAGACATTTCTTCTTCAGACACTGAGACAGATGCTGAAGCCTACATAGGGCTATTTGCTGAAGAAGAAGAGGAGTTTATGCAGATCATGGAATCAATCTATGAACAAGAAGAGTGTCAGTGCCAAGGACTGATGGCATTGACTGAAAGTACCAAAATCCTGGAGCAGCCAGGACCCTAGTCAGGTACAAAGTCCAACTCAAAGTTCAGATTTCAGTACTAGTTCAGAGTCAGATTCATCTTCATCAAGTGATGGAAGTGTTTCTGAATCTGAGGGAGATATTCATCAGCTCTTAGATGAATATAAAGTACTGTTGCAAGCCTATAAGAAAAGCAAGTCCCTTGCCAAAAGTCAGGCAAAGGAAATTGCTGATCTAAAGGCAGCTGCAACAGACTTAGAGAAGGAATTTGATCAAAAGCTCAATGAGGTAGCCAGGCTGAAACACATTACTGTGATTCAGATGGGAACTATCACTTATAAAAATGATCAAATTAAGATACTGGAGATCAATCTCAAGAAGGAAAGAGAGCTAGTTGCTAGGTTTTCAAAACCTAAATCAGTGCTACCCTTGATTGATGAATTTGTTCATCATAAAGGAATGGCTGGATTGGGTTTTATTAAACCAGCTAGGACTGTTCAGGATCAGTCCAAGTCCAAGGGCAAAGCCCCAACATTCAATAAGCCTGCTGTAGTCAAGACAGCCAAGTCTGTACCTAAGCAAAGGTACAACAAGTTTGAATGCTGGTGTTGTGGCAAGGTTGGCCACTTTGCCTTGGATTGTTGGCACAATGCCAGTGCCAAGTTGAGTAGCAAGTTACCTGGTGGAAAGCCAGCAGGTAGCTATGTCAAGTTGCAAACTAACAATCACCAAGGACCCAAGTTTACTTTGGGTTCTAAGGTTCATTAATTTGTTTTATAGGTAAATCCAAGTGGCCATACCCCAACATGGTACTTGGATAGTGGATGTTCCAGACATATGACTGGAACAAGGGGACTACTGAAGGACTACATTCCAATCAAAAATGGTCCTAAAGTGACCTTTGGTGGTTCTGAAAAAGGAATCATCAAAGGGTTTGGTAACATCTCTTCAAACCTTGTTACCATTACTCAAGTGGCTTATGTTAAAGGGTTGAAACACAACCTCATTAGTATAAGTCAGTTAAGTGATGTAGGGTATGGCATCTCATTTGTTAAAAATGGTTGTCATATCAAGAGGTCAAGTGATCAAGAGATCATTTTGACAGGATATAGAAAGAGGAATGTCTACTGCTTAGACATTATGATTGAGAACAATGGTTCTCCTGTCTGTCTTGTAGCTGATGAGACAATCTCTCATTGTGTCAAGTGGCACAAGAGGCTAGATCATCTTAACTACAAGACTATTAGCAAACTCTTTAGCAAAGAGTTAGTGAGGAATGATCCTCAAGTTAAGTGTGTCAAAGATGGCATTTGCTCAGCTTGTCAAAAGGGCAAGCAGACCAAATCCACCTTTAGAAGCTTAGACAACAAAGATGCTGTGAGGTGTTTATACCTCTTGCATATGGATCTATTTGGTCCAATGCCAGTTCACAGCTTAGGTAGGAAGGTCTATACCTTTGTAGTTGTTGATGACTACTCAAGGTTTTCCTGGGTGTTCTTCTTAAGGCAGAAATCTGAAACACCTAGTGTCTTCTATAGCTTTGTTAAGCAAATTCAGAATGAATTGAACTGTATAGTGGTCAAAATTAGAAGTGACCATGGTACTGAGTTTCAATCTGAAAGCATGACAAAACTGTGTGAAGACTTTGGGATATTTCAAGAATTCTCTTCACCTAGAACACCTCAGCAAAATGGCATTGCTGAGAGGAAGAATAGAACCTTGATAGAGGCTGGTAGAACCCTACTTAGTGATACATCACTGCCTGAGTATTTCTGGGCTGAAGCAGTTAACACTGCATGCCATGTGATAAATAGGGCTACCATCACTAAAAGGTTAAACAAGACCCCCTATGAAGTTGTGAAAGGCAGGAAACCAAATCTATCCTATTTCAGGATTTTTGGTTGCAAATGCTTCATACTTAACAATGAAAAGTCTTACCTAACTAAGTTTGCTGCCAAGTCCCAAGAGGGAGTGTTTGTTGGGTACAGCAATAATAGTAAGGCTTATAGAGTCTACAACTTGACTACACAAGTTGTAGAGGAGTCTGTGCATGTAGTTTTTGATGAGACACAACTAATTAACAATGAGTTGTCTAGCAATGTATGCAAGCCCCACAGGTCTTACTAAGAAGATGGACAAGCTAACCATAGAAGATGTACCTGCTGCAAGACAGCAAGTAGAAGGAGATGGCTTATGTCCAGGGGGAGAACTACATGTACTAGGAGCTGAAGAAGTACAAGGAACTCAGCATGATGAAGATGCTGTAGAAGTACAACCAGAAGTAAGGATGCCTCCAGCCAACAGGCATCTAAGAGATCATCCAGTAGAGCTGATAATTGGAGATCCAAGACAAGGTGTTCAGACAAGGAGCAGAAATCAGAATGCTGTAGTATATTCAAGTTTTCTGTCTCAAATAGAACCAAAGAAATTTGAAGAAGCTATACAAGATCCACAGTGGACTGAAGCTATGCAAGAAGAACTTAATCAGTTCAAAAGGTGCAAAGTTTGGGAGCTGGTTCCAAAGCCTAAAGACCACAATGTTATAGGAACTAAGTGGATCTACAGAAATAAGTTAGATGAACAAGGGGTCATCATAAAGAATAAAGCAAGACTGGTTGCAAAAGGATATAGGCAAGAAGAAGGTATTGATTTTGATCAAACCTTTGCCCCAGTAGCCAGACTGGAGGCCATAAGGATGTTCTTGGCCTATGCAACCTATCAAGGATTCAAGGTATACCAAATGGATGTCAAGTCAATATTCCTAAATGGTAATCTAAAGGAAGAAGTATATGTGGAGCAGCCTTCAGGTTTTGTTGATCCTACTCTTCCACATTATGTCTATAGACTTAGGAAAGCATTGTATGGGTTAAAACAAGCACCTAGGGCTTGGTATGAAACCCTATCTAGTTTCCTCATTGAGAACAAGTTCTCAAGGGGGAAAATAGATAAGACTCTATTCCTTAGGGAATCTAGAGGCAAAGTCATACTTGTCCAAATATATGTAGATGACATTATATTTGGGTCTACTGAAAGTAGCCTTTGCAAAAAGTTTGCAAAGCTTATGCAAAGTCAATTTGAGATGAGTAGTATGGGAGAACTGAAGTTTTTCTTGGGTCTCCAAGTTAAACAGACTGGAAGTGGTCTATCCATATGTCAGTCTAAGTTCACCCTAGAACTCATAAGGAAGTATGGTATGGATTCATCCAGTACCATGAAGACTCCTATGGGGTCAAGTATGTCTCTAAGCAAGGATGATGCAGGGAAACCTGTAGATGAAACCTTGTATAGAGGGATAGTTGGCTCCCTACTATACTTGACTGCAAGTAGGCCTGACATTATGTATGCTACATGTGTTTGTGCCAGGTATCAAGCTTGCCCTAAAGAGTCTCACTTGACTGCAGTCAAGAGAATTTTGAGATATCTAAAGGGCACTCCTTATCTAGGCCTCTGGTACCCTAGGAATGGAGATTTTGATCTAACAGGCTATTCAGATGCAGACTTTGCAGGATGCAAAGAAGATAGAAAGAGCACTACTGGATCCTGTCAATTCCTAGGTGGAAGAATAATTTCATGGAGCAGCAAAAAGCAGACTAGTGTGGCTATCTCCACAGCTGAGTCAGAATATGTAGCTGCAGGAAGTTGCTGTGCTCAACTTCTATGGATTCAACATCAGCTAGTTGACTATGGATTTCAGGTAAGTAGAACTCCACTTTACTGTGATTCTACAAGTGCTATTTCAATAGCTAATAACCCTGTATCTCATAGTAGAACAAAACATATTGAGATTAAATATCACTTTCTTAGGGAGCATGTAGAAAGAAATGATATTGCACTTGAATATGTTAAAACTGATAATCAGATAGCTGATATGTTTACTAAGCCCTTAGAAGAAGCTAAGTTCAATATGTTCAAAATTGAACTAGGTATGATAAACTTAGACTAAGTTTACAGAACTAAAAATTGGCTAAGTAAAAAGGTGTCGACACATAGACAAGTCTATGTCGACACAGAATAGTAAGTGTCGACACTTCAGGAAAATGGTGTCGACACATCTAGGAAGTTGGTGTCGACACTTCAGAATGTTAGTGTCGACACATGACAAGTTGGTGTCGACACTTAGTATTTACTCAGAATTTTTCTAAGTAAAGTCTCGACGATGTGTCGAGTTATGTTGTGTCGACACATAACCAAGTGTCGACACATAATGTCTGTTGACTAAACTTGTGTCGACACATGAGTGTCGAGACATTATAAGTCAGTGTCGACACTTATTGCCAGTGTCGACACATCTTTAGTAATCCATCCCGTCTGTTCGTCTTCAAACCAGAAAGGTATAAATAGGATTCTGTCTTTGTTTGTCGACACGCTTTCAGAGTTTCGAGACCAAAACTGCTGTGTCGACATTTCTCTTTTCTCTAGACTAAATCTCTAAACCCTAATGGCTCTCAAGCTCGAGGAGAATGTTAACGAAGGCTATGAGCTCGTGCGAGGTGCTTTTGACAATGGCGATCAAGAAATCAAATCGGTGGTAACCCTAGTCACCGATTCAGGATTGGAGTACTTGGTTTCAGAACCAACTAAAATTATGGAAGAAGGAAGTTCTTGAATTCCTTACTGGAGGGTCAGTAGATGATTCAGGTTACAGGATCAAATCGCGAGTGCATGGCACCAAGGTCAAGATTTCACCCAAAACTCTGCGAAAGGTACTTCAGCTACCTAAAGTTCAAGAAGAAGAGGAAGTGACTACATCTAAGACCAGAGAAGCACTTACCTGGTGTGGTCTAGATCCTAAGCTGAAGATAGGATCAGTATTCAACATGAGAGGTATGAATACTCAAGGAAAATTCCTGTCAGAAATTGTGGGGAAAGTTATTCTCAGTAAGACTGGAGGGCATGACAGGGTGTCAGCCTCCATGTTCAGTGTTATGACCAGAATCATCTTCAACCTAAAAACAGACTGGTCAATGGTTGTGTTTGACAAAATTAAGGAGAGTCTGAAGAAGCCCAATCTGGGCAGAATACTAAGTCTCTACCTGGCTGGTACAATACCAGAGGTAATGAGTAATGCTGCTGCTACTAAAATCAATCACATGAGAAGGATGGACCAAAGGATATTTTCCAGGTGGGAAAGAGTACTATCTCAGGAAGTTCCTACCCCAGAGAAGCAAATTTCTAAGAAGGATTCCCCTCCAAAGAAGAAGAGGAAGATAGCTGCTGTGACTCAGGAGTCCTCCAGCAGTTCAGGTAGTGAAGAACATGTTGTTTTCACTCCTGATAGTCATGAGGATGTGGCTGGTGGAGATGCAGAGAAATCACCTGCTCCTCTAGAAACAGCTGAAATCCAGGGGGAGCTGCCTACAGCTAGCCCCATGAATAAGGATCCAAAACAGGGGGAGCCTCCAGCCGAAGAACAACCCTCTACACTGGAGAGTGAGCAAGCTACCCTCATTATCCAAGAGGTACTTTCTGACCTCAATACTTTAGATTTTTCTATAATAGATTCTGATTTGTCTGATGTCCATCAGCAAACTCAGCAAGCAAATCAAGTACCAGATGTTGTTCTCCAAGACACATCAGTAGTACATGAAGTTGTTCCTGATAAAGTAGTTGATGAACCCAGTACTTCTCCTGCACAGTCTCCAGCTGAATACACAATGGAAGATCTATTTCTTAATTTAGATCAAGAGGATTTTGACATGGACAAGCATGGTGCTGCTGAAGAGAAGGGTGCTGCTGTTGAGGGGGAGACACTGCAAGTTCAAGAAGAGCCTATAAGGCAGGAAAGTGAGAAAGCACATGATGTGCAAGCTGACAAACCATCAAGCCCTAAGGATAGGGTGAATATAGCCAGTACTTCAGAGTCTGAGGAAGATGAGGCTGAACAAGCTAAGAAGAAGCAATTCTTTGTATTCAAAAGGAGTCAGAGCTACAAGAAGGCTCTACAAACTGTTGCTCAACACTCCCTAGTCCAACAAGCTCCATCCACTGATTACAGTGGATTAATGGTAGCAATGCAAGTTAAGCTGGATGAGCACAGGAGGGCCATAGAGAAGTATATTGATGAAGGCCAAAAGTCCCTACAATTTGATCTAGCTCAAGATATCAAATTAATAAGGTTTGAAATGAATTTGAATAAGAAGGAAATGACTGACTGCTTCCACAAGGGTGGTAATGCAGTGGTCTATTTGGCAACTCACCAGGAGAAAATCAAGTCTCAAGTAGATGATATAGCACTGAAGCAAGGCTATGTACTGGAGAATCAATTAAGAATGAATGACAATTTAACTGCCTCCCACAATGCTATAGTAACTGAATTAAAGAATAAGTCTGCTGAACCATCTACTTCTACTGATGCTGCAAAGGCTGAATTTGATAAAGCTTTTCAAGATGAAATTGCTGCTGTCAAGACTGCCATTAAGGATTCACAGAAGGTCATTTCTGAACAGCTTACAAAGCTTAGACCTTATTTTAAGGATGGAATCAGGTACTTGGACAGCCAAATCAGGTTCTAGAAGGATGATGTAAGAGACAATGTAGCCCAAGAAGTCATAAAGGGGGAGAGAGTGTTAGTCAAGGCAAGTTCTGAGCATGCAAAATGGATTTCAAATTCAATCAGGGCTACACTTGGATATCCTCCCCTGTGTGATGACAATGAAGTTGCTGAATCTGGACTGAACCCTGCCTATTTTGGAGGTGAGCCACAAGAAGTAGCTCAAGTTATTTATCCACCTCCAGATTTTGAAATGATTCATGCAGAGGTGAGCACTATGTATAGCCCATCTGGGGGCAAGGACAATGTCCATTTAGAAAAGGTTACTCAACCTATAACAGCAGCTATGCAAGAGGCTTTGGACAAAGAAGAAGAGACAAGGCTGTCAAAGAAGAGGTTTAGGGAACTAGCAGAACAAAAGCCAGATTTTGAACAGTGGAGCCCTACCTCTAGAAATATCATTCTCACTGCTTGGAAAGCTGCTAAAGACAATACTACTGATAGAAACAAGTGGTTCTCAGAAGCTGAATGAAGGAAGCATGAGATCAGGCAGGAAGCCATTATCCAGTATAGAAGGAAGGCTAAGTTAGGAAAGCTACCTCCTACAGCTGTGGAGCCTAGCAAGTACTTTCCTAAGCCCTATCATTACTTTGAGAGGCAGAAAATCAAAACTGAAGAACAAAAGAAGAAAGACTCAAAAGGCAAGAAGCCTGCTGATGCTGAGCCTGCTGCTGCTGCTGCTGTCAAAGCTCAAGTTAAAGCTGGAAAAGGAATTGTTATCAAAGAACCTGATCAGAAATAGATTAGGAATTAAACTTGAAGCTTGTTGTAATCTTTTAAATGAAAAACATTTTTGTACAACATTGAAAATGTATAAAGAACAATGTTAGAACAATATGTGATAAATATAGTATGATTGTTCTGAAATGTGTTTGTTTCTTATTTGTTCTGGAATGTTGAATGTGTATATGTGTGAAGTTTTACATGTTCATGTTAACCCTGTTGATTATAATCTGCTTTTCATCATTTTGTAATTTTTTAATTATGAATGGTGTATATCATTGACTAAGGGTTATGACTTCTCCAAATAGGGGGAGATTGTTGGGTACATTGGTCAAATGTACCTGATTTGAAGAAGCCTCACCTAACTCAATGATATACATCATAATGTGTTTGATGTTTGTTTGAGTTACTTGTGCAGGTTAGGTACTCACTGGACTGAAGCTAAAAGTTTCTAAGTCCATGTGTCGACACCCAGAGGGAAAGTGTCGACACTTGAGAAAGCTTGTGTCGACACCCAGACAAGCAGTGTCGACACTTGGAGTCATTGTGTCGACACCTGGATGAAGAGTCGACACCAGACAGAAAGTGTCGACACTTGGAGCTGTGTCGACACTCAGTGAAGAAGAATGCAGAAAAGCTGTGTTGACACTTAGCAGAAGTGTCGACACCTAGAAGAGCTGAGTCTACATCAGAAAGTGTCGACACTTGGTGTTGTGTCGACACTCAGCAAAATTCTGCAGAGACTAAGGACAAGTGTCGACACTCAACACAATGTGTCGACACTCAATCAGCAGAGTCAACATATGAAGAATGTGTCGACACTCAGCACTATGTGTCGACACACAACCAGAAGAGTCAACACTTGAAGAAAGTGTCGACACCCAGCACAATGTGTCGACACTTAGTTGAAGACTCTACACTTGAAGAAAGTGTCGACACAAGGAGCTGTGTCGACACTTAGCAAAGAACAGAAAAGTTTAAAAAATATTCTAAGTACAAGTGTCGACACTAAGGGAATGTGTCGACACTCAGCTGAAGAAACAAAATTGAGGACTTGTGTCGACACCAAGAAGCAGTGTCGACACTTGACAGTTTCAACACATGAAGATGTGTCGACACAAAGGAGATGTGTCGACACTTAGAAGAATTCAACAAGTTACAGAAGATCAAGTACTTGTGTCGACACTTAATTTCAGTGTCGACACTTGAAGAAGAATCTGTGTCGAGACATACAAGGAGTTGTGTCGACACCTTGTAGACTTGTGTCGACACTTACACAACATGTGTCGACACTTGGTCTATAAGTGTCGGCACTTAAGAACAGAAAGTCTCGACACTATCTGACAGTTAGAGAATTTCAAGAAGTGACTGATTGATATGACAGCTGCCGATCCAGCCGGTCTACAACAACTGTCAGGGAAGTCAGAAGTCTGTTATGAACCGGATCAGCCGGTTACCATGAAGAAGGCCTATAAATAGGCACAGACTGTTTACAGAAAGAGTGGTTAATGCAGAAGTTGTTGAAAGGATTAATCTAAGAGAATTGTTCATGTGATTGCTGATCAAGCTATCCAAGTGATACAAATCAAGAAGATCTTGCTGTCCAACAGCAGATCTAAGAAGTTGGAGAAAGAGAGCTCCAATCAAGAATTCAGTCTTTGGAACTAAGGCTGAGAAGAAGGATTCAGAATCATCTGGATCTCAAGAAGCAGAGGTCAAGGATCAACTGCAGAGGATTCAGACTAATTCAGTTCTAACTCAAGAAGCTTTGAAGGAAGCTAAGTCAGTTTGGATCTAGCTGAGTTCTTCCAAGAACTCTTCAAGAAACTCTCAACTCCTCTCTTATTTTCTGAGTTGTAGAGTTAGTTATTGTAATTCAATCTTAACTTGTAGGATCCATTGGATCTGAGAGAATTGTAAGCCTATATTATAAAGGCTGAGGGTAGGGCTTGGTTGCCTGAGTGTAGGAGTTGAAGAACTCTGAGTGTAGGCCTTAATTGGCTGAGTGTAGGCCTGGGTGGCTGAGTGTAGGCCTTTGTGGCTGAGTGTAAGGCTTTGGGCCTGAGGTGTAGGAACCTAGTTGGGTTCTGAGATAGTGGAGAAGTTTGGCCGAATCTAGTACACTGCTAGATAGGCGAAGGGGGAAAGTGGATGTACCCAAAGATTGGAGAACCACTATAAATCTGTGTGTCTGCTGTGATGTGTTGTGCTGTGCATTAACTGTTTATATTCTGTTATTGCTGTTAGCTGTAGAAATCTGTGAGATAACTGTTTTGCTGCCAACAAAGTTTTAAAAAGGTTTAGGTCACCTATTCACCCCCCCCCCCCCTCTAGGTGTTTAGGTACCATAACTTTCAGTAGATGGATCATCCTCAACGTGGTAAGTGACAAAATCACTACCGAAGGTTCTCGGGGTTCTCTCTCTCACTGAAGTCCTCCTAGACTCTAGGCCAGAGTTATCTACCGGAACGGAGTAGGAGGTGCTCGGTACTGGGCCAGGATCTTCCTCAGTAATAGTTGCTTGCATACCTGGGATCGTTAGGTTCTTATCTTTGAGGAATTTATTCTCGAAGAACACTGCATCCCTAGATTCTATTATGATATTATGAGAAATATCAAGGAACCTATCTGCAGCACTATCTTCAGCACAACCTAAGTAGACGCATGTATTGGTCCTAGGTCCAACCTTAGACCGTCTAGGGTCAGGAACCCTGACATAGGCTATACAACCCCAGGTCTTGAGTCTAGTTAAAGACGGGGGTCGCTTAAACCAGAGCTCGTAGGGTGTAACCTCTAACTTAGCATGAGGGACTTTATTCAGAATGTGATTCGCAGTCAAGACTGCTTCTCCCCAATAAGCGGAAGGCATGCCTGCAGTGAGCAACATAGAGTTCAACATTTTTGTTAACGTTCTATTCTTGCGCTCAGCTATGCCGTTAGATTGGGGGGAGTAAGGAGCAGTGGTTTCTGCTATGATGCCCTGTGAAGCAAGGAAGCATCTGAACTCACTAGACATATATTCTCCTCCTCTATCACTCTTAAATCTCTTTATTTTCATGCTTAATTGGTTTTCTACCCTGGTTTTGAAAAGGCAAAACTTTTCAAACGCTTCGTCTTTAGTTTTAAGCAACGAAATATGACAAAACCTTGTGCATTCATCTATGAAAGTGATCATATACTTCCTTCCACCTCTAGTGACAAAACTCTTAAAGTCACAAATATCGGAATGTATAAGCTCAAGAGGTGTTGTGCTCCTAGTAACCGTGCCAAAAGGTTTCCTAGTGATCTTAGTCTGAGCACACACTTCACATTTTTCAAGAGGAGACTTAGTGTCTAATGTGATCTTGTGAGTTCTAGCGACTTGGAATATTTTCCTGTAGTTTACGTGTCCTAGTCTCTCATGTAGAGTCCTAGGGCTAACTAAATTCAATTGAACTTATTGTACTACTTCATTTGCTAGACTCAGACGGTACATCCTATTTTGGACGTAGGCACATCCAAAGTAGTGAGAGTTAACTGACAGAGTCACTCTACCGCTACAGAAGGTAATTGACATACCAGCATCACACAACAAACTAATAGACACTAAGTTAACAGATAAAAAGGAATAAATTTTACGTTCTTTAAAATTAAAGACTTACCTGAGGAGAGCATCAGAGTTGCGTTCCCCACCTTCAATACGTCAGCTGTTCCTCCATCTGCTACAGTCACTGATTCCTTTGCATTCTTCAGCCCTGTCAAGAGATTAGCATTGTTGCAAACATGACACGTTGCCCCAGAATCCAGGAACCACTCTGTGCTGGCCTGCTCGTGACCGACCATGGCAACAAAGTCGGATGGCTCAGCTTGGCTAACCAGATGGGCCTGGTTGCCCTATTGTGGTGCCTTAGTTCTTTCCTTCCTCGGTAACTTGCAGTCAGATGCACAGTGTCCCCACTTGTTGCAGTTAAAACATTTACCCTTAAATTTCTTAGAGGGTCTTCTCGGTCCTGCAACCTGAGGGCTACTACGAGACAGTTTGGTTTTGTGAGGTGGAGGAGCACGCTTAGAGCTTGAAATCATGTTGTCAGCAGCCTTCTGCTTGCCAACAGCTTCCAAGGTGTGCTTTACCGTGTTCTCATCCTCAATACGTATGAAACGCTTGAGGTCACTCAGACCAACCTGCATCTTTTTGCGATACATTTCCATTTTGAAATTGTACCACGAGGAGGGCAACTTATACATAATTGTGCCCGCAACAAAACTATCTGGCAGACTAATAGACTCACTATGCAGGGAATCAACCAAGTTTTCAAATTCGGATACCTGAGGGAGAATGGATTTCTCCTCGTCGAAGCTGAAGGAGTGGAACTTGTCCACCAGATGATCCTTGGAGAGGTCCTCCTCCCGCTTGAAGTGCTCCTCCAGTGCTTCCCAGATCTCCTTAGCAGACTGCATCTTGATGTAGTTCATGGCCAGGATGGAGGAGAGACAGTTTAGCAGGTAATCCCTGCATAAGTCCTCATCTTCGACCCAATGCGTCTCATCTTCAGTCCCAGCAACGTCAGCACGAGTAGACTTGATGGTGTAGAAGACGTTCAGGTACTTCATCCCGAACTGGGTGTTCAACTTCCAATTCGTTGAACTCTGAGGCCGTGAACTTCTCCAATTTGTTCATAGGCACTGGAGAGGAGAAGCTGGAGTTTCTCATTGCTTCACAGGAAATAGGCAGAGAGTAGAGAGGATCTCCACTGGATCGGCAACCTTGCCGGAAGAGTCAAGGCAGCAGGGAAGAGGCGATCGTCAACTGGAAGAGGCGATCGACGATCGGGAAGAAAGCGATCGATGACTGGGAGAAAGCGATCGACGACTGAAAAAACGATCGTCGAACGCTGGGCGATCGTCGAACGGGAAAGCGCAAACGTTGAGCGCTGGACGAACGTCGACCGGGAATCGTCGAGCGTCGACCGGGGGACGATCGTCGAACGTCGACCGGAAATCATCGAACGTCGACCGGGAAAACGATCGTCGAACGTCGACCGGGAATCGTCGAACGTCGACCTGGAAAACGATCGTCGAACGTCGGCCGGGAATCGTCGAACGTCGACCGGGAAAACGATCGTCGAACGGGCGATCGTCGAACGGGCGATCGTCAAACGCGAACCCTGGTTCCGCGACGGGGAAGACGCGACGGCGAGCTCTTTGTTCAGCGGCGGCGAACGCGACGGCGAGCCCAAGCAGGCGGCTTCAAGGGGATGCGAAAGGCCCAGGAGCGATCGACGATTAGGATGCGGAGAACGGCAAACCCTTTGTTCCGCGAAAGCGAACGCGACGGCAAGCCCTTTGCAGGCGGCTTATAGAGCGACGACGTCGTTCTTCACTCCTTCGTTCTCCATCGACAAAGGAAGCAGGAGGCGGAGAAAAACAGTCGCGAAAAAGACAAGGAGAACGACGGCGACTATCGGGAACGAAGGCGAACCCTAGAATCGCGAACGAGCGCCAGAGGGAATTATTTCGAGAATGTGGAAAGGCGCTCGAAACATCCGGAGGAAAGTCTAAGTGGAACTTACTCTCCGTTGCCCCCAGCTAGGTATATATATGGTTAAACCTATGGGTTAATACGCGCAAAGCCCCCAAGCCCGTTATTCGTCCGAATATACACTTACAAAAACTAGGGTATTAAAGGACGAGTTCATCCTTACGGGGGACTGTTTCACCTAAAAACAACAGTAAAGAAGCATCAAAATGTGTAAAGTATGCATTTACCTTCTTCTAGGCGCAGTAGGCCCAAATGTGAGATGGTTTCAGAGACGGCAGTATATGGGGCTCCTTCCATCTGGTATTTCGGCTGATCGGGAGAACAAGGGAGGAAAGTTTCCGCGGTGGAGGGTGATGGAGCTCGTTCGAGATGGTATTCCAGCCACATTGTCGGCGCCGCCATGAAAGATTGACTGGGAGAATGGAGGAGGAAGAGAAGAGTTGTGTGAAGTGTCACTGGGGGCGAAGGATGGGCGAGAATGGAGGGAGAGGGCTGGCGGGAAAGCAAAATGTAATGGCGGAAATGTTTTTGACAAAAAAATGGGGGAAGAGATGGCTTGGAGAAGAAAAAATCTGAGCCATTAAAAATACTTTTGACAGATGTCAAGATCCAGCAACTGCACTTTATGGTGCAGTGCAATAGGCGCACTGCAGAAGGTTATCATGACAATCGTATATAAGTCTATCAAATTTGGAATGACCTTATATATATATAGTGCATCCAATGTAAAGTCTTGCCATAGGAAGACACGCGACCCACAAGTCACCACCGTGTCGGTCTTGACACGTGCAAACATACATTAAATATTCAAAGTAAATATATTTCACCATGCATGCATGTGTGTTGAAATTTGAAGGTGTGTGACTGTGGGGTAGGATTATTGTTAACACAAGTCAGAATTAATAGATGGGGGTGATCTGATTGTGACGTGCATGTGTTTTGAAATATGAGGGAGGGTGTAGGGTAGAGGATTACGGTTGTTGCGTCATCATCGTTCGTACGTATTAAATATTGTATAAAAGTCGAACTGTTGAATCTCTCTCACTAATTAACTCTCTTTTGGATTAGTCTCATTAAATAACTCTCTTTTGGATAAGTCTCATTAATTAACTCTAGAAGGTTGGAATCAGTGACGGCCTCTCTACAAACTCTAACGTGGAGGCAATGCTCACCTCGGGAAGGCCTTTTTTTCCTTCCTCATGAGTAACAACTAAGGATAACAAAAAAATTGTGAACCGTGGAAATGAGTAAATCAGTCTCAAGAACACTACAATCAAATCGAAACCAAGTAAACCAGATGCAGCAGCAGAGCAAGAATTAATCTTGTATTATCAAAAAATGTTTACAAGACGAGGCATACAAGACGAGACATACAAGGCAAAGCAAAAAATAAGAAAATACAAAACAAGCCGCGCGGTCTTAAGGAGAAGCCGTCGACTCTGCCGAGCTGCCTACGGAGTCCGCTGAAGCCGCCAAGTCCAAGACCGCAACCTAGCTGCGCGGACAACCCGTTATTCTAATACTGAACTCTGTCTGGTGATCTGCAAGCCGCCTGACCGCAAGGTCGCCTAACCGTCAGATCTCGCAAACTGCTGTTGCCGAACTGAACAAGCCGTCAGAAGCGGACAACTTATTGAACTGGGAAAGGGTTGCAGAAGAAGAGACCGCCTGGTCGCAAGCCGCGACCTGCTGCTAACCGCCGATTGTTAACCGCAGACTTCTCATTGTCCCTGACCGAAGTCAGAACCAAGTTCCTGGCTTTCCGGCGCTATCTGCACTACTGTTCATTCGGGTGTACAGTTGATGTGACAGAGGGTCCTATTTATAGGCACGGAGAGGAGTTTGATCACCCCCCTAGTCGATGGATCACCACTCTATCTCGTGGCAAACACCAACTTTTCTGTAAGATCTTTTATAGATCTGAGTGTAAGAGAGTTATCTCTCTGAGTTGTAAGCCTAAGTTTATAAAGGCTGAGGTAGGACTGAGTGCCTGAGGTAGAAGATTGATTTCTCTGAGCAGTAGGCCTGGTGGAAGAGGCTGAGGTAGGGCTTGATTGTCTGAGTGGTAGGAGTGTGGATTCACTCTGAGGTAGGATTCTCTGATAGAATCTGAGTTGTAGGACTTTCTGAAGTCTGAGCTGTAGGAACCATTCTAGGTTCTGAGTTGTAAGATCTGAGGATCTGAGAAGGAAGAAGGAAGTTAGGCCGAATCTAGTATACTGCTAGATAGGCGAAGCGGGAAAGTGGATGTACCCATCTCTTGGGGGAACCACTATAAATCTGTGTGTATGCTGTGTTGACTGTGTTTGTTTTAATCTGTGTTGTGATAGATATTGCATAAGTGTGCTAACAGTAATATAATTGAACTGTCTTAATAAAAAGGAATTGAGCCTATTCACCCCCCCTAGGTGTTTAGGATATCTTGAAACCAATTCTTTCAAGTGGTATCAGAGCCAGGTTACTCAAGAATAGACTTAACAGTCTGAGTTGATCTATAAAGCAGTTATCAGTTAGACAAAATGAGTTCAGGTGAAAATCACAAGGAACTTGGATCCATGAAACTACCTATATGTAGAAAGAAAATTTTTGGCATGTGGAAAGAGAGATTCAGATTGTTCATGGAAGCTTCTGACCCAAGAATCTACATTACATTTAAAGAAGGACCATTCATTCCTATGAACATCTCGGCTCTTGATGCCAACCTCAGGACTCCAAAAAGTTACTCTGAAATGACAAAGGATGAGATCATCTTAGCCACTATGGATAAGAGAGCACAGAACATAATAGTTAGTGCTATAGATGACTCAATATCCAAAACTTGGTTCACTGTAAAACCTCCAAGAAAATGTGGGAAACTTTGATTGTCTACATGGAGGGATCAGAAAAAGTAAGAGAGGACAGAAAGTCTGTGTTAAATCAAGAATATGAAAGTTTTAGACAAATAAAAACAGACAACATAACTAAGTGCTACAAGAAGTTTTACAGAATAGTTAATGAGCTAATGTCATATGGAAGAGTCTTTAGCACATATGAGCTCAATGATATGTTTCTCAGATCACTAACCAAGAACTGGGATACCAAGATATGTACCATCAGGGAAGTGGTCAAACTTGCAGACACATCTCCTCCAACTCTATTTGGAAAACTGCTATCATATGAGATACAACTTATGACCAGAAAAGAGGAGGAGAAAAGCAATAGGTCTGAGTACAAAGAGAAATTTGTGGCCTTCAAGGTTGAAGCCACAAAGAAGGATAGGAGGATGCCTCCATCTCCTCCTAGGAAAGCTGCTGAAGTTATCACAGAAAATTCTGACAACAACACATCAGACAGCCCTAATTCTGATGAAGATTTTGCTGCCTTCACAAGGCAATTCCAAAGATTCTTGAAGAAAAAACAATGGAGAACCAAGCCATCCTCCTCACAGTCCAAGGATGACTATTACCAGAAAACGAAATCTTCTAAGAAAGACATGTATGGCACTAAACCTAGCAAAACAACTTCTTCTAAGATTGTTTGTTATTGTTGCAACAGGTCTGGACATGTTGTAGCTGACTGCCCTGATAAAAGAAAGGAATCAAATGACAAGAAGAAGCATCAAAATAAGGGCAAGAAGGAGAGATCCTTTGTTGCAAAGAAGCAGAAAAGTTAGACTGACTCCTCATCATTAGGTTTAGGAGAAGAGGCTGATGCTGAAGCCTATATTGGCTTGTTCACTACTGAAGAAGATTCAGTAGAATCTGAATTCTTGCAAATGCTGGACTCTATAAATGGGATTGAAGATCATTATTGCAGGGGGCTGATGGCTTTGTCTGAGGAAGATCAGTGTCAGCATCAGCCCGATCCTAGTAAGGTAAACAGCCTATCTTCAGTTTCTGATTATTATACTGGATCAGAATCAGAAGCATCTGCATCAAGAGATGAGGATGGTTCTGAATCTGAAGGGGATGTCCATCAACTAATTGATGAGTATGGTGATTTGTTGCAAGCTCTTAAGAGAAGTAGAATCCTTATCAAAAAACAGGCAAAGGAAATTGCATCTCTTAAATTGGTTGCATTAGATTCAGCAAAAATGTTGGATCTAAAGTTGAATGAAGTTGTCAAACTGAAAAACATAACTTTTATTCAGATTGGTACAATTACCTTCAAAAATGATCACATCAAGAGTTTGGAAGTCAGACTTCAAAGAGAGAAGGATCTTGTGGCAAAATTCTCAAAGTCAAAGTCAGTCTTACCCTTAATTGACAACTTCATCCTCTAAAAGGGTAAGACAGGATTAGGTTTCATGGGAAGAACTAGGGCAGCTAATTCCAAAAGAAAAGGCAAAGCCTCAGTTCAGCCACTAGCCTTCAAACCCCCTATTTCTTTCAGGAAAGTGATGCAGCCTACTAACAGGTATGACCATGACATCACACATGGTCACTGTAAGCATGGTGATCAGAATGACAAGGGTGCAAATGCCAATAGGGCAGCCCATAAACAAACACACCATGTTCTTTAGGAATCATCAGTGTTTGATGCATCAGCCCCATCACTCAATAAAAGGACGATTATACCTACAATTTTAAGGACTACTGACAGCAATGCTGTTAAGACTGAACTTAAAAGAAGATACAATAGATATGAGTGTTGGTGTTGTGGCAAAGTGGGTCATCATGTCATTGATTGTTGGCACAACACTACTCTTAGGAAAAATGCCAGCTTACCTGTCAGAAAGGCTGCAGGCAAGCATGTCAAGTTTCAGTCTAACCTGAACCTAAAACCCAATAATTATTAGGGTTCTAAGGTTAAGTAATTTTATTTGATGCAGGTGAGTCCAAGTGGCCATACCCTAATATGGTACTTGGACAGTGGATGTTCCAGGTACATGACTGGAACAAGAAGGATGCTGAAGGATTACTCTCCCATAGAGAATGGACCCAAAGTGATATTTGGTGGATCTGAAAAGGGGGTCATCAAAGTGTTTGGTAACATTTCCAATAGCTCTATCACTATCACCCAAGTGGCTTATGTGAAAGGTCTGAAACATAACCTAATAAGCATAAGCCAACTAAGTGATCTTGGTTATAACACTTCTTTCATTAAGAATGTGTGTCAAATTAGAAGGACAAGTGATCAAGAGGTCATCTTGTCAGGCTATAAAAAAGAAAATGTTTATTGTCTAAATTTTGTGAGTGAGAATAAAGATTCTCCTATTTGCCTAGTTGCAAATGAGAAGGCTTCTCATTGTGTCAAATGGCACAAGAGGCTTGCTCACCTTAACTATAAGACTAGGTCAACTCTTTAGTAAAGAGTTAGTGAGAAATGATCCCCAAGTCAAGTGCATCAAGGAGGGTGTATGTTCAGCTTGTCAAAAAGGCAAATAAACCAAGACCTCCTTCCACAGTCTTGATACCAAAGACTCAGTGAGGTATTTGTACCTCCTGCATATGGATCTATTTGGTCCTATGCCAGTTCATAGTCTAGGTATGAAAGTCTATACATTTGTGGTTATGGATGACTATTCTAGATTTACATGGGTTTTCTTCCTGAGGCAGAAATCTGAAACCCTTACTGTCTTCCACAATTTTGTTAGGCAAATTCAGAATGAACTTAACATTTCAGTGGTCAAAATCAAAAGTGACCATGGGACTGAATTTTAGTCTGAATGCATGACAAGATTTTGTGAAGAACTTGAGATTCATCAAGAGTTCTCCTCACCTAGAACTTCCAAGCAAAATGGGATTGCTGAAAGAAAGAATATGACTCTTATTGAGGCTGGTAGAACACTACTAAGTGACACTTCTCTCCCAGAATATTTCTGGGCTGATGTAGTAAACACTGTATGTCATGTTCTCAACAGAGCTTCCATCACCAAAATCCACAAGAAGACACCCTATGAGATTATGAAAGGCAGAAAACCAAATATATCATATTTTAGGATCTTTGGTAGCAAGTATTATGTACTTAACAATGACAAGTCTTATTTAACTAAGTTTGTTGTCAAATCTCAAGAAGGGATATTTGTTGGGTACAACAACAGTAGTAAGACATACAGGGTCTACAACTTGACTACTCAAGCTGTAGAAGAATCTGTCCATGTAGTCTTTGATGAATATAAGATAATCAACTGTGAGCTGTCTAGCACTTCTTGTAGCTCTACAGGTTTGAAGGAAAAGATGGACAAGCTAACCATTAATGAAGACCAACCTGCAAGACAGGATGAGGAAAATGATGGATGTTGTCCAGGGGGAGTACAAAACCCACAAGCTGATGATGATGAAGATAATGAAGTACAACTTGATGGGGAGATTGGAGGAAATCAAGTTATGGATAGATTGCCTCCAGTAATAAGACATCTAAGGGATCGTCCAACACACCAAATTATTGGTGATCCAAGATATGATGTTCAGACAAGGAGCAAGAACTTGAACACAGTTCTTTGCTCAAGTTTCTTGTCCCAGATGGAACCCAAGAAATTTGAAGAGGCCATACAAGACCCAAATTGGATTGATGTCATGCAGGAAGAGCTGAATCAATTCAAAAGATGTAAAGTCTGGAAGTTGGTTCCTAAACCAAAGAATCACAATGTCATAGGGACTAAAAAGATCTACAGGAATAAGTTAGATGAAAATGGCATTATAGTCAAGAACAAAGCAAGACTGGTAGCAAAAGGCTACAGGCAGGAAGGAGGAATAGACTTTGACCAGACATTTGCCTTAGTGGCAAGGTTAGGAGCGATAAGGCTGTTCCTTGCCTATGCAGCTTATCAAGGGTTCAAGGTATTCCAGATGGATGTAAAGTCAGCATTTTTGAATGGTGACTTAAAAGAGGAAGTTTATGTTGAACAACCCTCAGGTTTTGTAGATCCTCTTTATCCTAATTATGTTTATAGGCTTAAGAAAGCTCTATATGGACTGAAACAAGCCCCTAGGGCTTGGTATGAAACACTGTCTACCTTCCTTATTGAGAACAAATTCTCAAGGGGGAAAATAGACAAAACTCTATTCCTAAGAGAATCAAAAGTCAAGATCATCCTAGTCCAGATATATGTTGATGACATTATCTTTGGATCAACTAAAAATAACCTTTGTAGAAAGTTTGCAAAACTTATGCAAGAGAAGTTTGAGATGAGTAGCATGGGTGAGCTGAAATTCTTCTTGGGACTCCAAGTTAGACAGACTGATGATGGCTTGTTCATATACTAGTCTAAGTTCACCAAGGAGTTAATTAAGAAATATGGCATGGAGTCATCCTCCACCATGAGAACTCCAATGTGGTCAAGTATGTCTATAGGTAAAGATGATGCAGGAAAACCTGTAGATGAGTATTTGTATAGAGGGATAATTGGCTCCCTTCTTTACTTAACTGATAGTAGACCAAACATCATGTATGCTACATGTGTCTGTGCTAGGTATCAAGCTTGCCCAAAAAAATCTCATTATACTACTGTCAAAAGAATTTTGAGATATCTTAAGGGAACACAAAATCTTGGCCTTTGGTACCCTAAGAATAGAGATTTTCTACTAACAGGTTATTTAGATGCAGACTTTGCAGGATGCAAAGAAGATAGGAAAAGCACCACTGGAACATGTCAATTCCTAGGTGGAAGATTGGTGTCATGGAGCAGCAAAAAAGCAGACAAGTGTAGCTATATCCACTACTGAGTCTGAATATGTAGCTGCAGATAGTTGTTGTGCTCAGCTGTTATGGATACAACATCAACTTGAAGATTATGACATCAAGGTAAGTAGAACTCCATTATATTATGATTCTACTAGTGTCATATCTATTGCTAGAAATCTTATTTCTCATAGCAGAACTAAGCACATAGAAATCAGATTTCATTTCATTAGAGATCATGTTGAAAAAGAAGACATAAGTTTAGAATTTGTCAACACTAATTATCAAATTGCTGATATGTTCACCAAACCACTGGATGAAACTAAATTCAATTACTTTAAAATTGAATTAGGTATGCTGAACTTGGAATAAGAATGGTAAAAATGACTAAGTAATTCTGTGTCAACACATAAAGAAATCTGTGTCGATACTTAGTAGTTGGTGTCGATACATAAGGAAAATTATGTCGACATATGAAGAAGATTATGTCGACACTTAGAATTTGGTGTCGACACATAGCTCTCCTGACACTTAGATATTGGTGTCGACACATACGGTTGTCTGTGTCGACACATAGAAATTAGTGTATACTCTTAAGGTTGTCTGTGTCGACACATCACAATTAGTGTCGACACATAATCTTGTAATACCTTTACATTCTTTGTCAAGACTTTAGTAGTCTGTATTGACACTATCCCAACTGTGTCGACACAATAAGCAAATTTCTGCCCGCCTTTTGGCCTTCTTTTAGAAATGTATAAATAAGTGGAAACAAGACCTTGTCGACCATGCTCTCAGAATTCTCAATAAACCATTTGTGTCGACAAGACCTTCATCTCTCTTCTCCTCAATCTCTCATCCCTAATGGCGCCAAAAATGGAAGAGAATATCAACGAGGGATATGAACTAGTTCGCAATGCGTTTGAGAGTGCAGAGCAAGAAATCCAAGCCGTGATTACCCTAATCACCGATAATGGATTGGAGTACTTAGTCTCATAACCTACCAGGATATGGAAGAAGGAGGTTTTTGAATTCTACTCGTCGTCATCACTAGATTCGAAGGACATCAAAATTAAATCATCTGTCCAAGGAACTAAGGTAATGAAAGATATGGTACCTAAACACCTAGAGGGGGGGGGGGGTGAATAGGTGACCTAAACCTTTTTAACTTTTGTTTGACAGCACAACAGTTTATCACAGATTATTACAGTTAACAGCAATTTCAGAAATCACACAGAAAAGCCACAACACAGCACAGCACAGCAGACACACTAATTTTATAGTGGTTCCCCAATCTTTGGGTACATCCACTTTCCCCCTTCGCCTATCTAGCAGTGTACTAGATTCGGCCAAACTTCTCCACTAGCTCAGAACCCAACAAGGTTCCTACCTCAGGCCCAAAGCCTTACACTCAGCCAAAAGGACTACACTCAGCCACCCAGGCCTACACTCAGCCAATCAAAGGCCTACACTCAGAGTTCTTCAACTCCTACACTCAGGCACCAAGCCCTACCCTCAGCCTTTATAAAATAGGCTTACAATCACTCAGATCCAATGGATCTTACAAGTTATAATAGAAATTACAAATTCTAACTCTACAACTCAGAAGGAATGAGAGGAGTTGAGAGTTTCTTGGAGAGTTCTTGGAAGAACTCAGCTTGATCCAAACTGACTTAGCTTTCTTCAAAGCTTCTTGAGTAGAACTGAATTAGTCTGAATCTTCTGCAGTTGATCCTTGATCTCTGCTTCTTGAAATCCAGATGACTCTGAATTCTTCTTCTCAGCCTTAGTTCCAAAGACTGAATCCTTGGTTGGAGCTCTCTCTCTCCAACTACTTAGATCTGCAGTTGGACTGCCTGATCTTCTTGTGTTGATCTTCTGTGTATCACTTCTTGATTTAGTCTGATCAACTACTTCAATCACACCATGTAATGTTTGTGAACTTCTTAATTATTATCTCCACTCCTTTTCTGTAGACTGTGGGTGCCTATTTATAGGCTTCCTTCATGGTAACCGGCTGATCCGGTTTATAACAGTCTTTTGACTTTGCTGACAGTTGCTGTAGACCGGCTGGATTGGCAGCTGTCATGTCAACCAGTCACTTCTTGAAATTCTCTAACTGTCAGTTAGTGTCGAGACTTTCTGTTCTTAAGTGTCGACACTTATAGACCAAGTGTCGACACATGTTGTGTAAGTGTCGACACAAGTCTACAAGGTGTCGACACATTCCCTTGTATGTCTCGACACAGTTTCTTCTGCATGTGTCGACACTGAAATTGAGTGTCGACACAAGCACTTGTACTTCATTCTTTCTGTATTCTTCTAAGTGTCGACACATCTCCTTTGTGTCGACACATCTTCATGTGTAGAAACTGTCAAGTGTCGACACTGCTTCTTGGTGTCGACACAAGTCTTCATTCTTGATTCTTCAGCTGAGTGTCGACACATCCCATTAGTGTCGACACTTATACTTAGAATATTTTACAAGTTTTCTGTTCTTTGCTAAGTGTCGACACAGCTCCTTGTGTCGACACTATCTTCAAGTGTTGAGTCTTCTGGTTATGTGTCGACACATTGTGCTGAGTGTCGACACATTCTTTAAGTGTTGACTTCTTTGAGTGTGTGTCGACACATTATGCTGAGTGTCGACACATTCTTCATATGTTGACTCTTTTGAGTGTGTGTCGACACATTGTGCTGAGTGTCGACACATTCTTCATATGTTGACTCTTTAGATTGAGTGTCGACACATTGTGTTGAGTGTCGACACTTGTACTTAGTCTCTGCAGAATTATGCTGAGTGTCGACACAACTCCAAGTGTCGACACTGTCTGGTGTTGACTCAGCTCTTCAAGATGTCGACACTTCTGCTAAGTGTCGACACAGCTTTTCTGCATCCTTCTACACTGAGTGTCGACACAGCTCCAAGTGTCGACACTTTCTGACTGGTGTCGACTCTTCTTCCCTGGTGTCGACACAATGACTCCAAGTGTCGACACTGCATGTCTGGGTGTCGACACAAGCTTTCTCAAGTGTCGACACTTTGCCTCTGGGTGTCGACACATGGACTTAGAAATTTTCAGCTTCAGTCCAGTGTATGTCTAACCTGCACAATTAACTCAAACAAACATCAAATACATTCTGATGTATATCATTGAGTTAGGTGAGGCTTCTTCAAATCAGGTACATTTGACCAATGTACCCAACAATCTCCCCCTATTTGGAGAAGTCATAACCCTTAGTCAATGATATACACCACTCATAATTAAAAATTACAAAATGATGTAAAACATATAAATGACAACAGGGTAAACTTGAACATGTAATAAACCACACATGTATACTTATTAAACATTGCAGAACAATTAAGAAACACACATATTTCAGAACATTCAAACTATATTTATCATATACTGTTCCAATAATGTTTCTTATACATTTTCAATGAAGTATTACAATGTTTTTCTCTTAACAGATTACAATAAGCATCAAGTTAATCCCTAATCTAGTGCTGATCAGGTTCTTTGATGACAATCCCTTTTCCAGCTTTAACTTGAGCTTTCACAGCAGCAGCAGCAGCAGGCTCAGCTTCAGCAGTCTTCTTCCCTTTTAGATCTTGCTTATCTGCCTTGATCTTTTGCCTTTCAAAATAATGATAGGGCTTGGGAAAGTACTTGCTAGGCTCCACAGCTGTTGGAGGTAGCTTTCCTAACTTGGCCTTCCTTCTGTGTTGGACAATGGCTTCTTGTCTAATCTCATGCTTTCTCCATTCAGCCTCTGAGAACCACTTGTTCCTCTCATGGGCATTATCCTTGGCTGCTTTCCAGGCTGTAAGAATTATGTTTCTAGAAGTAGGGCTCCATTGTTCAAAATCTGGCTTTTGCTCAGCAATTTCCCTAAACTTCTTCTTTGACAGCCTAGTTTCTTCTTCCTTGTCCAAAGCCTCTTGCATAGCAGCTGTGATAGGTTGAACAACCTTTTCCAGAATAACATTTGGCTTGCCAGCAGTTGGACTATACATAGTGCTTACATCAGCATGAATCATTTCAAAGTCTGGAGGTGGATAGATTACATCAGCCACTGCTTGTTGCTCACCTCCAAGAAATGTTCCTTGAATACCAGATTCACCTACTTCATTGTCATCACACAGGGGAGGATATCCAAGTGTAGCCCTTATAGAATTTGAAATCCATTTTGCATGCTCAGAACTGGCCTTGACTAACACTCTCTCCCCCTTTATGACTTCTTGAGCCATATGATCCCTTACATCATCTTTCTGAAATCGGATTTGGCTATCCAAATATCTTATGCCCTCTTTAAAGAAAGGTCTAAGCTTTGTAAGCTGTTCTGATATGACCTTCTGGGAATCTTTTATGGCATTTTTAACAGCAGCAATCTCTGCTTGAAATATCTTATCAAAATCAGCTTTGGCAGCAGCAGATGAAGTTGAAGGTTCATCTGACTTATTCTTGATTTCAGTGACTATGGCATTGTGAGATGCAGTCAGATTATCATTCATTCTCAACTGATTCTCCAGCACATAGCCTTGCTTGACTGCTATATCATCCACTTTCTCTTTAATTGCTTCTTGATGTTTAGCTAGATAGACCACAGCATTAGCACCCTTGGTAAAACAATCAGTCATTGCTGTTTTATTAAGGTTCATTTCAAACCTTATAGACTTGATTTCCTGGCCTAGATCAGTTTGCAGTGCCTTGTGCCCTTCATCAACATAAGTTTCTAAGGCTTTCCTTTGTTCATCCATCTTGATTTGCATTGCAAGCAGTAGAGCACTATAATCAGTGGATGGAGCTTGTTGAACTAATGAATGTTGAGCAACAGTCTGGAGAGCCTTCTTATAGCTCTGGCTCCTCCTCTTGAAAACAAAGAACTTCTTTTTCTGAGCTTGCTCAGCTTCATCATCTTCAGTGTCAGATGTACTTGCTATATCCACCCTATCCTTAGGGCTGGATGGTCTTTCAGTATGCACATCTTGTGCCTTCTCAGAATCTAGCCTTATAGGCTCTTCTTGACTATCCAAAGTCTCCCCCTCAGCAACAGCATCCTTCACTGCATCAGCAGCAGTCTTTTCCATATCAAAATCATCTTGATCTAAGTTCAAAAACAGATCTTCCATGGTATACTCTGCTGGAGACTGTGCAGGAGATGTACTTGGTTCTTCAACCACTGTATCAGGTATCACAACAGATGTGTCTGGAAGAACAACATCTGGTTCTGGGTTTGCTGGCTGATTTTGCTGATGATCATCAGACAAATCAGAATTTGTTATACAAAAATTCAAAGTGTTAAGATCAACAAGTACCTCTTGAATGATGAGAGTAGCCTGCTCACTATCCAGTGTAGATGGATGTTCTACAGCTGGAGGCTCCCCCTGGATATCAGCTGGCTCCTGAGGAGCAGGTGACTTTGCTGCAGTCACATCTACTGGACTTTCAGGAGTGAAGACCACCTGTTCTTCACTGCCTGAGCTGCTTGAGGACTCTTGAGGCACAGCAGCTGTCTTCCTTTTCTTCCTGGGAGGAGAGTCTGTTTTAGAAGTTTGTTTCTCAGGGGTGGCCAAGTCCTTTGACACCAGCACCCTTTCCCATCTTGAGAATATTCTGGAGTCCATTCTCCTCATATGATTTATCTTTGTTCCTGCAGCAGTGCTCATTACCTCTGGAATGGATCCAGCCAGGTAGAGACTTATAATCCTGCCCAGATTGGGCTTCTTCAGGCTTTCCTTCACTTTCTCAAAAACCACCATTGACCAATCTGTCTTCAGAGTGAAGATGATTCTGGTCATTACTTCAAACATGGAGGCAGACACCCTGTCATGCCCTCCTGGTTTGCACAGAATTACCTTGCCCACTACTTCTGACAAGAACTTGCCTTGATTGTTCATCCCCTTCCTATTGAAGACTGATCCCACCTTCATCTGTGAATCCAGTCCACACCAAGTAAGAGCTTCCCTGGTCTTAGAAGCAGTTACCTCCTTCTTCTTCTTGAATCTTAGGTAGCTGAAGTACCTTTCTCAAAGACTTGGGGGATAGTTTGACTTTGGTGCCATGCACCCTGGACTTGATTCTGAATCCAGAGTCGTCCACAGTTGCTTGAGTAAGAAATTCAATTACTTCTTTCTTCCAGATTTTCGTTGGTTCTGAAACCAAGAATTCCAGTCCTGAATCGCTGACTAGGGTAATCACCGATTTGAATTCCTGATCGCTGTCGTCAAATGCGCCTCGCACGAGCTCATAGCCCTCGTTGACGTTCTCTTCCATCTTGGGAGCCATTAGGGTTTGAAGATTTAGTCTTGAGAAGAGAGAAATGTCGACACAAGAGTTTAGGTCTCGAAACTTTGAAAGCGTGTCGACAATCAAAGACAGAACCCTATTTATACCTTTCCTGTTTGAAGACGAACAGGCGGGATGAATTTCTAATGATGTGTCGACACTGTCAATAAGTGTCGACACTGACTTATAATGTCTCGACACTCATGTGTCGACACAAATTTAGTCAACAGATTCTATGTGTCGACACTTGGTTAAGTGTCGACACCACTATACTCGACATGTGTCGAGACTTAGAAAAATTCTGAGTAAAACTTAAGTGTCGACACCTTAGTGGATGTGTCGACACCTACTCGACATGTGTCGACACTAACATTCTGAAGTGTCGACACTAACTTCCTAGATGTGTCGACACCATTTTTCTGAAGTGTCGACACTTACTATTCTGTGTCGACATAGACTTGTCTATGTGTCGACACCTTTTTACTTAGCCAATTTTTGTTCTGTATACTTAGTCTAAGTTTATCATACCTAGTTCAATTTTGAACTTATTAAACTTAGCTTCATCTAAGGGCTTAGTGAACATATCAGCTATCTGATTATCTGTTTTAACATATTCAAGTGCAATATCATTTCTTTCTACATGCTCCCTAAGAAAGTGATATTTTATCTCAATATGTTTAGTTCTACTATGAGATACAGGATTATTAGCTATGGAAATAGCACTAGTAGAATCACAATAAAGTGGAGTTCTACTTACCTGACATCCATAGTCTTCTAGCTGATGTTGAATCCATAGAAGTTGAGCACAGCAACTTCCTGCAGCTATATACTCTGACTCAGCTGTGGAGATGGCCACACTGGTTTGCTTCTTACTACTCCAAGAGATAAGTCTTCCACCTAGGAATTGACAGGATCCAGTTGTGCTTTTTCTATCTTCCTTGCATCCTGCAAAGTCTGCATCTGAATAGCCTGTTAGATCAAAATCTCCATTCCTAGGGTACCAGAGGCCTAGATAAGGTGTGCCCTTTAGATATCTCAAGATTCTCTTGACTGCAGTCAAGTGAGACTCTTTGGGGCAGGCTTGATACCTGGCACAAACACATGTAGCATACATAATGTCAGGCCTACTTGCAGTCAAGTATAGTAAGGAGCCAACTATCCCTCTATACAAGGTTTCATCTACAGGTTTCCCTGCATCATCCTTGCTTAGAGACATACTTGACCCCATAGGAGTCTTCATGGTACTGGAGGAATCCATACCATATTTCCTTATGAGTTCTAGGGTGAACTTAGACTGACATATGGAAAGACCACTTTCAGTCTGTTTAACTTGGAGACCCAAGAAAAACTTCAGTTCTCCCATACTACTCATTTCAAATTGACTCTGCATAAGCTTTGCAAACTTTTTGCAAAGGCTACTTTCAGTAGACCCAAATATAATGTCATCTACATATATTTGGACAAGTATTACTTTGCCTCTAGATTCCCTAAGGAATAGAGTCTTATCTATTTTCCCCCTTGTGAACTTGTTCTCAATGAGGAAACTAGATAGGGTTTCATACCAAGCTCTAGGAGCTTGCTTTAACCCATACAATGCTTTCCTAAGTCTATAGACATAATGTGGAAAAGTAGAATCAACAAAACCTGAAGGTTGCTCCACATATACTTCTTCTTTTAAATTACCATTAAGGAATGCTGACTTCACATCCATTTGGTATACTTTGAATCCTTGGTAGGTTGCATAGGCCAAGAACATCCTTATGGCTTCCAGTCTGGCTACTGGAGCAAAGGTTTGATCAAAATCAATACCTTCTTCTTGCCTATATCCTTTTGCAACCAATCTTGCCTTATTCTTAATGATGACTCCTTGTTCATCTAACTTGTTTCTGTAGATCCACTTTGTTCCTATCACATTGTGATCTTTAGGCTTAGGAACTAAGTCCCAAACCTTGCACCTCTTGAACTGGTTTAGCTCTTCCTGCATAGCTTCAGTCCACTGTGGATCTTGTATAGCTTCTTCAAATTTCTTTGGTTCTATCTGAGACAGAAAACTTGAATATATTGCAGCATTCTGATTTCTGCTCCTTGTCTGAACACCTTGTCTTGGATCTCCAATGATCAGCTCCACTGGATGATCTCTTAGATGCCTGTTGGCTGGAGGCATCCTTACTTCTGGTTGTACTTCTTCATCATCTTCATCATGCTGAGTTCCTTGAACTTCTTCAGCTCCTGGTACATGTAGTTCTCCCCCTGGACATAAGCCATCTTCTTCTACTTGCTGTCTTGCAGCAGGTACATCTTCTATGGTTAGCTTGTCCATCTTCTTAGAAAGACCTGTGGGGCTGCACACACTACTAGACAACTCATTGTTAATAAGAAGTGTCTCATCAAAAACTACATGCACAGACTCCTCTACAACTTGTGTAGTCAAGTTGTAGACTCTATAAGACTTACTATTACTGCTGTACCCAACAAACACTCCCTCTTGGGATTTGGCAGCAAACTTAGTTAAGTGAGTCTTCCCATTGTTAAGTATAAAGCATTTACAACCAAAAATCCTGAAATAGGATAGGTTTGGTTTCCTGCCTTTCACTACTTCATAGGGGGTCTTGTTTAACCTTTTAGTTATGGTAGCTCTATTTATCACATGGCATGCAGTGTTTACTGCTTCAGCCCAGAAATATTCTGGTAGTGAAGAATCACTTAATAGAGTCCTACCAGCTTCTATCAAGGTTCTATTTTTCCTTTCAGCAATGCCATTTTGCTGAGGTGTTCTTGGTGAAGAGAATTCTTGAAATATCCCATAGTCTTCACATAGTTTTGTCATGCTTTCAGATTGAAACTCTGTACCATGGTCACTTCTAATTTTGACCACTGTACAGTTCAATTCATTCTGAATTTGCTTAACAAAACTGTGGAAGACACTAGGTGTTTCAGATTTCTGCTTTAAGAAGAACACCCAGGAAAACCTTGAGTAGTCATCAACAACTACAAAGGTGTAGACCTTCCTACCTAAGCTGTGAACTGGCATTGGACCAAATAGATCCATATGCAAGAGATATAAACATCTCACAGCATCCTTGTTGTCAATGCTTCTAAAGGTGGATTTAGTCTGCTTGCCCTTTTGACAAGCTGAGCAAATGCCATCTTTGACACACTTAACTTGAGGACCATTCCTCACTAACTCTTTACTAAAGAGTTTGCCAATAGTCTTGTAATTTAGATGAGCAAGCCTCTTGTGCCACTTGACACATTGAGAGACTGTCTCATCAGCTACAAGACAAACTGGAGAACTATTGTTCTCAACCATAATGTCTAAACAATAGACATTTCTCTTCCTATAACCTGTCAAAATGATCTTTTGATCACTTGACCTCTTGATATGACAACCATTTTTAACAAATGAGATGTCATACCCTACATCACTTAATTGACTTATACTAATGAGGTTATGTTTCAAACCTTTAACATAAGCCACTTGAGTAATGGTAACTAAGTTAGAAGATATGTTACCAAACCCTTTGATGATTCCTTTTTCTGAACCACCAAAGGTCACCTTTGGACCATTCTTGATTGGAATGAAATCCTTCAGTAGTCCCCTAGTTCCAGTCATGTGTCTGGAACATCCACTATCCAAGTACCATGTTGGGGTATGGCCACTTGGATTCTCCTGCAAAACAAATTACTGAACCTTAGAACCCAATGGTTTCTTGGGTCCTTGGTAACTGTTAGCTTGCAACTTAACAAGGCTACCTACTGGCTTTCCACCAGGTATCTTGTTACTACCTTTGGCACTAACATTGTGCCAACAGTCCAAAGCAAAGTGGCCAACTTTGCCACAGCACCAACATTCAAATTTGTTGTACCTTTGCTTAGGTACAGACTTGGCTGTCTTAACTACAGCAGTCTTAGTGAATGTTGGGGCTTTGCCCTTGGACTTGGACTGATTCTGAACAGTCCTTGCTGGATTAACAAATCCCAGTCCAGTCTTTCCTTTATGATGAACAAAATCATCAATCAAGGGTAGCACTGATTTAGGTTTTGAAACCTAGCTACTAGCTCTTTCTCCTTCTGAAGATTAATCTCCAGTTTCTTAATTTGATCATTCTTAAATGTAATGGTACCCATCTGAATCACAGTAATGTGTTTCAGCCTGGCCACTTCATTTAGTTTTTGATCATAATTCTTCTCATAATCTATTGCAGCTGTCTTGAGATCAGCAATTTCCTTGGCCAAATTTTTGGCTAGGGTCTTGCTTTTCTTATAGGCTAGCAATAGTACTTGATATTCATCTAGGAGTTGATGAATATCTCCCTCAGACTCAGACATATTCTCATCACTTGATGAAGAATACTCTGACTCTGAACTTGAACTGGAATCAGAACTTTGAGTTAAGCCTTGTACCTGACTGGGTCCTGGCTGCTCCAGGTTTTTGGTACTTTCAGTCAAAGCCATCAGTCCTTGGCTTTGACAGTCTTCTTGCTCATAGATAGATTCCATGATCTGCATGAACTCTTCTTCTTCTTCAGCAAATAGCCCAATATAGGCTTCAGCATCTGTCTCTGTGTCTGAAGAAGACATATCTGAAAGAGTCTTCTCATTCTTTGCAACAAAGGACTTCTCCTTCTTTCCTTTGAAGTGTGTTTTCTTCTTGTCACTGGATTCCTTCCTTCTTTCAGGACAGTCTGCAATAACATGGCCCTGTCTATTGCAGCAGTAACAAATTATCTTGGATCCAGTTGCCTTACTTGTCTTGGTCCTTTTCTTGTCCTTCTTTGAAGGCTTCTTTTCCAGATACTGAACCTCTTTCCCTTTGGAAGATGAAGGTCTAGACCTCCACTGTTTCTTCTTAAGGAACTTCTGAAAATGTCTGGTGAATGCAGCAAAGTCTTCATCACTTTCACTGCTTGTAGATTTTGTACTTTCAGATTCTTCAGATTCTGATTCAACTACCTCAGGAGGAGGAGTTGATGACTTGGTCCTGCTCTTTCTAGGTACATCTGACTTAAAGGCAACAGTCTTTTCTCTGTATTCAGTCCTTGTTGACTTTTCTTCTTCTTTTCTTACTGACAATTGCATCTCATAGGATAACAACTTGCCAAAAAGTGTGGGAGGAGGAATTTCTCCCAACTTTGCCATTTCTCTGATGGCACAAATCTTGGTGTCCCAGTCTTTGGTTAGGGACCTTAAGAATTTGTCATTCAACTCATAGTTTGTGAACTCTCTTCCATATGACATGAGTTCATTTACAATTCTATAAAATTTCTTATAGCATTCAGTGATGCTATCTCCTCTTCCTTGCCTAAAACTCTCATATTCTTGATTAAGCAAGGACTTCCTATCTTGCCTTACTTCTTCAGAACCTTCCATGTAGACAATGAGGGTATCCCACATTTCTTTTGCAGTTTTACAGTGAATAAGGTTCTGGAAGGTGGCATCATCAATTGCACTGACTATGATGTTCTGTGCCCTTTTGTCCATAGTTGCTAGGACAATCTCATCCTTGGTCATTTCAGAGAAATCCTTTGGAGTCCTCTGATTTGCATCCAAAACTGAAATCTTCATAGGCACATATGGCCCTTCTTTGACTGTGATGTATATTCTAGGGTCAGAGGCTTCCATAAACAGCCTAACCCTCTCTTTCCAGATCCCAAAGATCTCTTTTCTGCATATAGGTAGTTTCATTGAACCCAACTCCTTATGATTCTCTGAAGAACCCATGTTCTTGATTTTCTTGAAACTGTTTCCTGTTTCCTGACTTAACTGAATCTGCCAAACTGGATCTCCTCAGACAGTTAGTCCTGATTTTGAGGAACCTGGCTCTGATACCACTTGAAAGATATGGTACCTAAACACCTAGAGGGGGGGGGGGGTGAATAGGTGACCTAAACCTTTTTAACTTTTGTTTGACAGCACAACAGTTTATCACAGATTATTACAGTTAACAGCAATTTCAGAAATCACACAGAAAAGCCACAACACAGCACAGCACAGCAGACACACTAATTTTATAGTGGTTCCCCAATCTTTGGGTACATCCACTTTCCCCCTTCGCCTATCTAGCAGTGTACTAGATTCGGCCAAACTTCTCCACTAGCTCAGAACCCAACAAGGTTCCTACCTCAGGCCCAAAGCCTTACACTCAGCCAAAAGGCCTACACTCAGCCACCCAGGCCTACACTCAGCCAATCAAAGGCCTACACTCAGAGTTCTTCAACTCCTACACTCAGGCACCAAGCCCTACCCTCAGCCTTTATAAAATAGGCTTACAATCACTCAGATCCAATGGATCTTACAAGTTATAATAGAAATTACAAATTCTAACTCTACAACTCAGAAGGAATGAGAGGAGTTGAGAGTTTCTTGGAGAGTTCTTGGAAGAACTCAGCTTGATCCAAACTGACTTAGCTTTCTTCAAAGCTTCTTGAGTAGAACTGAATTAGTCTGAATCTTCTGCAGTTGATCCTTGATCTCTGCTTCTTGAAATCCAGATGACTCTGAATTCTTCTTCTCAGCCTTAGTTCCAAAGACTGAATCCTTGGTTGGAGCTCTCTCTCTCCAACTACTTAGATCTGCAGTTGGACTGCCTGATCTTCTTGTGTTGATCTTCTGTGTATCACTTCTTGATTTAGTCTGATCAACTACTTCAATCACACCATGTAATGTTTGTGAACTTCTTAATTATTATCTCCACTCCTTTTCTGTAGACTGTGGGTGCCTATTTATAGGCTTCCTTCATGGTAACCGGCTGATCCGGTTTATAACAGTCTTTTGACTTTGCTGACAGTTGCTGTAGACCGGCTGGATTGGCAGCTGTCATGTCAACCAGTCACTTCTTGAAATTCTCTAACTGTCAGTTAGTGTCGAGACTTTCTGTTCTTAAGTGTCGACACTTATAGACCAAGTGTCGACACATGTTGTGTAAGTGTCGACACAAGTCTACAAGGTGTCGACACATTCCCTTGTATGTCTCGACACAGTTTCTTCTGCATGTGTCGACACTGAAATTGAGTGTCGACACAAGCACTTGTACTTCATTCTTTCTGTATTCTTCTAAGTGTCGACACATCTCCTTTGTGTCGACACATCTTCATGTGTAGAAACTGTCAAGTGTCGACACTGCTTCTTGGTGTCGACACAAGTCTTCATTCTTGATTCTTCAGCTGAGTGTCGACACATCCCATTAGTGTCGACACTTATACTTAGAATATTTTACAAGTTTTCTGTTCTTTGCTAAGTGTCGACACAGCTCCTTGTGTCGACACTATCTTCAAGTGTTGAGTCTTCTGGTTATGTGTCGACACATTGTGCTGAGTGTCGACACATTCTTTAAGTGTTGACTTCTTTGAGTGTGTGTCGACACATTATGCTGAGTGTCGACACATTCTTCATATGTTGACTCTTTGAGTGTGTGTCGACACATTGTGCTGAGTGTCGACACATTCTTCATATGTTGACTCTTTAGATTGAGTGTCGACACATTGTGTTGAGTGTCGACACTTGTACTTAGTCTCTGCAGAATTATGCTGAGTGTCGACACAACTCCAAGTGTCGACACTGTCTGGTGTTGACTCAGCTCTTCAAGATGTCGACACTTCTGCTAAGTGTCGACACAGCTTTTCTGCATCCTTCTACACTGAGTGTCGACACAGCTCCAAGTGTCGACACTTTCTGACTGGTGTCGACTCTTCTTCCCTGGTGTCGACACAATGACTCCAAGTGTCGACACTGCATGTCTGGGTGTCGACACAAGCTTTCTCAAGTGTCGACACTTTGCCTCTGGGTGTCGACACATGGACTTAGAAATTTTCAGCTTCAGTCCAGTGTATGTCTAACCTGCACAATTAACTCAAACAAACATCAAATACATTCTGATGTATATCATTGAGTTAGGTGAGGCTTCTTCAAATCAGGTACATTTGACCAATGTACCCAACAGGTAAAACTCACACAAAATAGTTTAAGTAAGACACTTCAGCTTCTCAGGATTAAGGAAGAAGATGGCATAGCATCTTCCATGCCAAAAGATGATCTTCAATGGTGTGGACTGGATCCCACTACCAAGACTGGATCATCAATGAACAGGAAGGGAATGAATTCCCAGGGCAAATTCCTGTTTGAGATTATCGGCAAGGTTATTCTGTGCAAATTAGGCGGACATGATAGGATTTCAGCCTATATGTTCAATCTCATGATCAGGGTTATATTCCGGTGAAAACTAATTGGTCTACTGTTGCCTTTGAAAAGATCAAAGAAAGTATCAAGAAAACTAATCTGGGCAGAATACTAAGCTTGTATCTGGCTTTGAATACTCCCGAGGTGCTGAATCAGATTGCAGGTTCTAAGATTAATCATATGAGGAGAATGGATATAAGAATACTGTGCAGATGAGATAGGGTTTTGACAAAGGATGTCTCTACACCTCAAAAACACCAGAAATTGGTCCAGAAAAAGAAGAAAACTCCACATAAGCCAACTGAATCTTCCAGTGATTCAGAAGAAGTTGTTTTCAGCTCAGATAATGATGGATCAGAAAGGACTCGAAAATCACCTGCTCTAGAACCTGTAACTGATGATCATGTACAGGGGGAGCAGATTCCTGCAAGCAACATCCCAGTGGATCAGGTCCAAGAGGATCCTCTTCAAGGGGGAGCTAATGAGACTTTTCCAGTTCCAGTACAATAAGTGTCGTCACCTTCAGGGGGAGCTAATGAGCAAGAGCCAAATGTCTAAACAGCTGCATTGGACAGTGAAGCAGCCACACAATCTATACTTGAAGTATTACATGATATATATAAATCAATCTGCTATAGGCACTGAGAATGATGCACCAGACGTGCATATGAATGAAGTTGATAAAACTAACCAAGACAATATCCCTGAGCATGAAATTACCATAAAAGACACTTTTGAATTTGAAGGAGGACCATCTGCTGAGAAAGAGAAAGTTATTCCTCCAGTTCAACTGCAAGAAGAGGTCACATTAGAAGAATTATTTCCTGATTTACTAGGAGCAAGAACTGAGGGGGAGCTGCAAAGAACTGAGGGGGAGCTGCCCATCAAATCCTCTAGACCAAAGGATACTGTGGATATTGCTACATCATCTGATTCTTCTGATGATGAAGAAGCCTCCAGAGCTAAGAAAAGGAAACTTGTAGAGCTCAGGAAGAGGAGCTCAAGCTATAAAAAAACCATGAAAATGCCCCACAAATACAAGCTCCTACAATAGACTTCAGCTCACTCTTAGTGTCACTACAACTGAAATTGGATGAGCAAAGAGTAGCTCTTGAGAAATATGTGGATGAGAGTCATAAAGAACTGTAATCTACCTTGGCCCAAGATATCAAATCCATCAGATTTGAAGTCAATCTGCACAAAATGGAAATGGCTGAATGCTTCCAAAAGGGAGGTCATGCTGTTGTCTACCTGGCCAAACAACAAAAGGAGGCCAAGACTAAGATAGATGACATTATAATAAAACAAGGATATGTTTTCGAGAATCAAATTAGAATGAATGAAGATCTCACAGAATCTCATAATGTTATTGTCACAGAACTCAAGAATACAGCCACTGCTTTCACTGAAAACATGGTTAAAGAAAAGTCTGAGTTTGATAAACAACTCAAAGCAGTTTTGGCTAATGTCCACAATACTATTCAGGACTCTCAAAAGGTAATTGCTGATCAACTGCAGAAGTTCAAAGCCTACTATAAAGAAGGAACAAATTACCTAGCTAATTAGATAAGATTTCAAAAGGATGATCTACGAGATCATATCGAAAGAGAAGTCATAAAGGGGAAGAGTATTAGTCAATGCAGGCTCAGATCATGCTAAATGGATAATTAATGCTATCAGAGCCACTCTTGGTTATCCACCCATTTATGATGATGATAACAACGCTGAATCAGGAATTCAACCTGCTTACAATGAAGGGGTTCAGCAGGAAGTAGCCCAAATTATCTATCCACCTCCAGATTTTGATGGAATTCACTATGTAGTGCAACAAATGTACAGTCCTCCACAGGAGGTACAAAATGTGATTATTGAAAAGGTAGAAATATCTGAAGCAGCATTACAAAGAGCTAGGGATGCTCAGAAATAAGCTCAACTTTCTAAGAAAAAGTTCAGAGAACAGGCAGAATTAAAGCCTGATTTTGAACAATGGAGTCCCACCTCTAAGAATATCATTCTCACTGCTTGGCAAGCTGTTAAAGACAATATGCATGATAGAGGCAAGTGATATTTTGAACAGGAATGGAACAAATATCAGAAGCGGCAAGATGTCATATACCAGTTCAGAAAAGACCTCAAAGCTGGGAAAATACCTGCTAAATCTGTGGAGCCTAGCAAATATTTTTCAAAGTCTTATCATTACTTTGAAAGGCAAAAGACCAAGGCTGAAGAGATCAAGAAGAAGGATCTGAAAGGAAAGAAGTCGGCTGATGATACAAAAGCTAATGCACAAGCTAGAATTCAGTTTTGCAAAGGAATTGTCATCAAGGAGCTTGATCAATCCTAAGATAGATTGACTAGGTTTAGAACTATGTAATCTTTTGTTCTAAAATCCTTGTAATGTAACAAAAACAACTGATTATTGTTCACTGTATTTTATCATATTTTGCAATAATATTACATTCTGTTTATATTTATAAGTTATCCTGTCTGAGTAATGTTTTTATACATCATAATCTTTGTTTTTATTTTAAGTGATGTATATCATTGACTAAGGGTTATGACTTCTCCAAATAGGGGGAGATTGTTGGGTACATTGAAAACTGTATACCTGATTTGGAGAAGCCTCACTTAACTCAATAATATACATCATTATGTATTTGATGGGTTGTTGAGTTTCAATGTGCAGGTTAAGGAAATGCAGAAAAAGTTTCTAAGTACAAGTGCGACACTTGATAAGAATGGTGTCGACATCAGGAGCCAGATTGTGTCGACACACAGGACTTGTGTCGACACATAGAAATTCTGTCAACAGCAATTGTATCGACACACAGGACTTGTGTTGACACACACCAGAATTCTGTCGACAATAATTGTGTCGACACATAGGACTTGTGTCGACACACACCAGAATTCTGTCAACACCAACTTTGTCGAGACTAGAAGCTATTGTGTCGACACACAGAACTTGTATCGACACATTCCACAGAAGCTGTGTTGAGAAGATAAAGAAGGGTTGTGTCGACATTATGAGAGTTGTGTCGACATCATCAAGAGTTGTGTCGACACATGGTCTATTTGTGTTGACACATTTGAAGTATTGTCTCGACACTTTTCTGCTGAGATAGAGTACAATGAGGTATCAGGTGTCACGACTGAAGACTTGACAGCTGTCATAACTACCAAAGCTGTTGCATCTGTCAGAGCTGTTAGAAGGCCGTTATGAACCAGATCAGCCGGTAACCTCAGATGGATCTATATAAAGACCTGTTCTATCATCAAACGAGAGAGATCTAACAAGAGAGAAGTTCAGATCCTGAAATCAACAAGTCTATATAGTAAGGGCAGATTCTGAACAAGTCTGCAAGAAGAATTCAGAGCTACATCTGAAAGAGAAGGAAGCTGGATTGAGTATCATCTCCAACTTCACAAGAAGATCAACCTTACTTTGTTCAGATTCAAGAAGCTTTGAAGAAGCTAAGACATGTTGAATCTTAAGCAGTCAGATCTATCAAGAACTGATCAAGAAGCCTTCACCCCTTTCTCTCTCTACCTGGGTGAAGGATTTATCTCTTTTATATTCAATTTTTTGTAAGATCTTTCATAGATCTGAGTGTAAGAGAGTTATCTCTCTGAGTTGTAAGCCTAAGTTTATAGAGGCTGAAGTATGGCTGAGTGCCTGAGGTATGAGATTGATTTTTCTGAGCTGTATGTCTGATGGAAGAGGCTGAGGTAGGGCTTGATTGCCTCAGTGGTAGGAGTGTAGATTCACTCTAAGGTAGGATTCTCTGATAGAATCTGAGTTGTAGGACTTTCTGAAGTCTGAGCTGTAGGAACCATTCTAGGTTCTGAGTTGTAAGATCTGAGGATCTGAGAAGGAAGAACGAAGTTAGGCCGAATCTAGTATACTGCTAGATAGGCGAAGGGGGAAAGTGGATGTACCATCTCTTTGGGAACCACTATAAATCTGTATATATGTTGTGTTGACTGTGTTTGTTTTAATCTGTGTTGTGATAGATATTGCATAAGTGTGCTAACAGTGATATAATTGAACTGTCTTAATAAAAAGGAATTGAACCTATTCACCCCCCCCTCTAGGTGTTTAGGATATCTTGAAACCAATTCTTTCAGGTTCTTGTATCCGCACTCTTATACAGATAGTTGGTGCTAGTCACATGTTGATGGGAGGTAAGTAAACTAATTATTATCATTTGATCATAAATATAGTGGATACTTCTCGACTCGAGCAACGAGTGTTGCATAAAAATACTTGAGAATTGTGAGAAGGTGATTCTTTCCGGCGAAAAGGTGGTCAGTGATTGTGGAATACATTCTCCGAAAGTCTCCTAATAGACTTTTTCATATTGTTTTGTGTGATCGCGAATTAACAAGTCCTATTTAAGAGAGTTTTTTTTTCTACTTTTCGTTTTCTGGAAAGCATCACCATTCATAACATTGTGTTTAATGTATGTGATTAATCACAATAATAATGTTTTACTTCATATATTATTATGCGCGTAATTTCCCAAATTAATTTGAGACAATAAGAATATTTTGTAAATGATCATATTAATTAATTATGTCAATCAAAAGAGAAATGACCATATTAATTAATTATGTCAATTTGTAAATAAAAATTGCATTCCATGTTACGAAATTTTGCAACTCATATATTGCTTTTCTTCTATGAACTTGCTCCGCTTGGCATTGCTTTTTTTTTTTGGCTCGGAAGAGGTGAGTTCGGACAAAAACTTCAAATGTATGTGATGCATATGATCGGCACCATATGGTGCAAGATCGATAATGAAGTACATTTAAAAACAGCACAAATCGGCAAAACTGTAAGGCTCTGTTTGGAGGGACTTATTTTCACCGGTCAAGCGGTTCATGCGGTCGTAACCGCTTGATCGGTGAAAATAAGTCTCCTCCAAACAAAGCCTAAGACTCAGAGGAAGATGAGGAAGAAGAAGAACGGGAGGGGGAGGTACAAAGCTCCCCTAGTTGGTAGTCAGTAGTTGTCTGTTGTGCAATTGGACCGAGTACCGCGATAGCGCAACGGAATATAAATCGAGCCAAAACAATTAGCAAAATAAATAACGGAACGAGATTTCAAGCACAGACAAACGACAAATAAAGATCCACTATAAAATGAAGAGTTACAGATTACAACAGAGACCGTAACTGTCGAGCAATGAAGAGAAAAGAAATTCTCAGAAACTGAAAAGTTATCGCCGAACGATAGTGCTGTCGTCGGGCGATAGCGCCACTGGACCGCCTACTCTGCACGCCTGAAGTCGATCCTGCCTGGATCGACAGCCAGATGTCGTTGTACGCCTGGAACCAACTGCTGGAGGCCGGCCGCCGGGATGTAGCCGACCAGATGTCGCTTCGCCTGAAGTGACTAGATGCGCCGCTACAGAGTATGGCCGGAAAGCCGATCCGACTGGACCAACTGGATGCCGCTGCTGCCTTGCGCGCCTGCTGCCGCCGCCGCCGGGATGAACAACCGGATAACTCTCTTCCTCTCTCTTAGATCTCACTGATTGCTTGTATACGGATTGCTTCGGATGGCTTTTGCAGGAGGAGGCCGACTGCCTATATATAGGCAGAAAGTAACCTCTCCTCATTTGAAGATAATCCTAAATAGAAATCCGCCATTTAATTTGGCCGGGTCAAATTAAACCTCCCCAAAATAATATTTCTAAATATGAATTTGCCGGGATTAGGAATATCGAAATCCCTCGAATCGATGAGGTGGCATGATCGCAACAGTTGTCAATATAATTTTGCTCCAAATATTAGCCCGTGTTATTTTGGCTAATAAGTAGATTCAGGTTTCGTTTGACAAGGCGGATACACGCGGACTTCACCAACCCGTCGCTTCCACGGCTTCCCGGAATGCCCGCGGCCGGGTTGGTGAGGCTCCGCCCGGTCGCACATCTTCGTGGCACCGCCGGAAATTATAGTGGTGGTCGGACAGTGAGGTGATTTATGCGGAAACCCTACTGCCCGCCAAGCTAAAGCCCCAAATACATAAGACTTCGGATTTCTAGTTTCCAAATCTGGACTACAGGGATGAACTCCGCCATTGTTATCGCCGCTCGAAGTAAGACACAAATCTTCCGATTTTTACACCAGAAATCCCTTTCCACACCTGCAAAATCCATCGGCATTCTGCCCAAAGCACCAGATCTCCCGCTTCTCATCTCCTCGATCTGCCGCATCCTTAGAAATGGCGGAAAATGGGAAGCCCTAAACTCCTTCACCTCCGTAGATCTCGACGAAACCCTAGCGGAGAGAATCATCCTCAATCTAAAAGAACCCCCTGACGCCAAAAACGCTCTTTTGTTCTTCCATTGGTCGCGCAAGCTCCGCCAACACTCTCTCAAAACCTACTGCATCGTCGTCCACATCCTCGTCCGAGCTAATCTTCTCGCCGACGCCCAGGCGCTCATGGAATCGGCGATAGCACGGAATCCAGATCCCGATTCCTCCAAAAATTTGATAGCGGAGACACTTTTAGCCACGCACGAATCCGTCGCTTCAGGCCCTCGAGTTTTTGATCTTCTTGTGCGGGTTTTGATGAAGATGAGATTTCTACAGCGAGCGTTTGATTCCTGCTGCTATTTCAGCGATCATGGGATCATTCTCAGTCTCCGCAGCTTCAACGGGCTGCTCCTTCTTTGCCGGACATTGAACCAGAACCATCTCGCATGGAAGGTGTATGAGGAAATGCTTGAGAGAAGAGTTTATCCAAATCAAAACAGTTTTGAAACCATGGTGAATCTGATGTGCAAGGAAGGATCTTTGAAGAGGAACCTCGCCCTGCTTGACATAATCCACGGGAAGAGATGCGCCCCCGCCGTCCTCCTCAACATGGCGTTACTCCTCCGGATTTTCGAAGAAAACAGAGTCGACCGCGGCCTGATTCTCCTGCGCAGATTGCTGCAGAAAAACCTGATCTTTGACGACGTGATGAACTCTCTGATCATCTTCGCATACTGCAGAATTGGTGTGTTCGAATTGGCGACGAAAGCCCACGAAGACATGCGGAGCAGAGGATGCGGATCCAATGCTTTCGTCTATACCTGTTTCATCCAAAATCGCTGTCGTGAAGGACGGATCGACGAAGCCCTGAACCTTGTAAAAGAAATGAGATCTCTTCTTCTCAAACCATACGGTGAAACATACAACTGTTTGATAGAGGGGTGCGCGAAAGCTGGAAAGCTGAAGGAGTGTTTGGCATTCTATGATGCGTTGGAGAACGGCGGCTTTGCGGTGTCCTTCTCCGCGTTGAGGGAGATTGTTGAGATTCTATGTACTAATGGAGAAGTTGAGAGAGCCGACGAGATAATCACGTCTGTTTCAGAGAGAGGAGTTGTATGTGACGATGAAGATATTCATTGCAATCTCATTAATGGATTCGGGAGGGCGGGAAGAGGGGAGAAGGTTTTGAATTTATATCATGAGATGCGGTATAGAGGGCTCGTTGTCAGTCCTCGGGTCTACGCCGCGTTGGTCGATAGTTCTGCGTCGGTGCGGGAAAATGAAGGATGCGGAGAAGTTCTTGTGCATGATGGGAGGGTTTGTGCGAGAATAGTCCCGAATCGAGAAACTAGCAAAGCCTCTCTAAACCTTTAACTTATACTTTGTCCGCCCTCGTTGAGACGCATGACAGGTTCGAGGAGTAGAGAGAGGCCTAGAAACATTGGCAGTGAGGGGAGCATGACAAGTTTAGGACGTAGTTTGAGACTCCGTTTTAGATAACGATGGTGTGAAAATGTCACTTAAAGGTGTCTGTCGTGAAAGAGTGAAAAGTTGACGTGTTTCTTCTTCTTTTCCTATCACAATTTCACATCATTATATGTTAATTATAGGCCTCAAATCTTAACCCCAAAGACGACAATTGACGGTAATCTTGACCCGCGCTTGGTAATTATCAGAGATATTTGGATATTTTGTAAATGAATTGACTGTTTTATAAGCTCATTGTCGTTTTAGGCTTGGGTAATTCGGATATTTGGAAACCATCCACTTTTGTAACCGCGTCTGTTTTTGATCTAGTAAAAAATTGACTACTGCTGCCCGTGAACGTAACACATTTTGAGGTGAACCACGTAAATATGTGTCTTCTATGTCCTGAATTTTGTTCGTTTCATCTTTTTACTCTCATTTTCTCAACACTATCATCACTCCCTCAAAGAAACCCGATTGGTGACCAAGGAGAAATTCTGTGAGGGAGAGCCTTACTATGATTAAGGCGTCGTTTGTTTGAACATTTCTTTTCGTTGCATTTTTTGGAAAACGCTTATGTTATTTTTCCCTTTATGAAAAGCTTCCATTTGAACTATAAATCTCTTCATCGCATTCGATTTCATCCACTGATCTTCAGTGAATCTCATCGGCGACGGGGACTCCGCATAATAGGCGATCATCTGCATCTCTGCCCTACCTGAAAACTGCTTCAATTTGTGAGCAACTGTTTCTTCGTCCACGACAAGAAGAGAAATAGCAAAGTCGAACATTTATCCACTAGTTTCTTCTTCCAAGCACAAAATTCAAGCCATCAATTTCAGTCTTCAGCTAATTTTCTTGTCATCCTTCATCAAGGAATACTGATTGGGTGAAGGAATCCTTCATCAAGGCACTCATGCATGTTTTTCACAATAAAGGGAAACATTCCCTTTACATGTGCCCTAAAACAGGCATTTTTCTTGGGCCCAGGTCCCGGACCGCAGCTCGATCAATGGGAAAATACTATTTAGTGGCTCCCGCGCAAAAGTGTTGTTCATGGCGGGACCCATCATATAGAGTATTTCAAGTGTTTTAATTGGTCTCGCATGTTAGCTGGCGTCCGGGACCCAGACACAAGAATTTCTTCAAAAACTGAGAAGCATCAAGAAGGTGATTCTGCCCTATGGAAACATATCTTTTACATGCATTGGGTTGCTGCTTTTCGTAGAACATTGAAAAAATTTCTGAACAACACCCTGGACAGAGGAAGGCAGGCAAAACAATCACGGGGACGAAGGAGATCGCGAGGACCGGGCTGGCGAGGCAAGCAGCAAGCGGAGCGAGATAGTGGGGAGGTTGCGGCTAGGATAGTGTTTTGGGGGGTGCCATTAAATCGTGGTGTCAACTAAAAAAACAGGAGATGTTATAAATGAAATCTTACTATTTTTAGGGTCTAAATACTTTAGATAGGCCTGCTTATAAGTTATACCATTACCTATTTTAAATTTAGATAAACAATGATGCACTGTACTTTTTGCTATTCACACCCAAAATTTAATACCTATTAGCATGCAAAATACTTCTCAATATATATTCGCACTTTGCGTCTTTCTCTGCTACTCCTCCTCACAATCTTCACCGGCGACAGAGAATGGGGACTCGCCGCAGGGGACTTCATCTCCATCACAATGGAGATGAATTTCTAGTAGCCGTCTGCAATCGAAGTCTAATGTGAAGAACTTAACGAAATCTTGTAAGATGGAAAAATCTCTATATATTGCAGATTACTAGTTAGCTCCATGATCTAGATTCATAGATCTATGGCGATTCAGTTATTCGGAAATTGGTAGTTTCTTAATCTGATTTTTTTGACGCGAAATTTTTTGATTTTGTTGAAGTGAGCCGGGCGGCTTGGTGGGTAAGTTGGGTGGTTGGTTCTGTTGTTTTTTGTTGAAGGTTATTGGGCGGCTTGGTGTGTTAGCCGGGCGGTTTGTTGACTGTCTTGGTGTTTGATGGTGGTGTTCTGGGCGGTGTCCTTTCTGGTGTTTGGTGTTCTGGATCAGCTATCTATAAATAGCGGAGGGTCTCTTTCTTGTACATTTAGAACAATTGGCAAGTGCTTCCTGGGGTCTGACTCGTTGAGCCTGTCTAAGGAGCAACGGTTTGGGGGGGGGGGGGGGATAGACAAAGGTTCTATTGACAGTCTTGGGTTTTATAATATTGTCAAGTTGAAGAGAAGTGTATCTTGTCGAGCTATGGTATGTGTCGTAGATGAAGGGTAGTGAAGGTTGAGATCATAGCGAGTAGTGAAGTGATCTGTCTCTCTCTATTTGCTAGCAAGTTAAAGTGTGTCTTAGGCCGCTAGCGGGTTGTCAATTTTGGCGGGTTGTTGAGGTCCTTTGTGAGGCGTGCACTTGGTTGTCGAAGTTGGAGGATTGTTGAGGCCGCCATTTGTGAGTCTTGCAGTTTGAAGCTGGTGATCAGGAATTGGAAGTGGTGTGCGGTGCGCGACTTGTGGTGTTGTGGCATGGGGTGAAGTGGTCTGCGACTTGTGGTGTTGCGACTTGTTTCTATTTGATCCTTGTACTGTTTTGTTTGTTTCTTCTTGTTGTCTAATACCTCGCAATCTTTGTTGCGTGGGTTGACCTTGTAATGGTGAAATGCAATGGTTGATAATGCAAAGTTTGTGTGTGCTATCTTGCAATGGAATTTCTAACATGGTATCAGAGTGCGGTTTGATTTAGCTGTGTTCGTTCCGTTACAAGTTTGTCGTTCGTGGTTATGTAAGGAGGTGGCTTTGGCAGAGGGTTTGGCGTGAAAATGCTCACCCACGCGAATTATAAGAAGTGGAGATCGTGCATGGAGAGCTTTCTCTTGGGGGAGGATCTTTGGGAAGTTGTTGGCAAGCAAAAAGAAGTTGTTACTGCCGCAAACAATGGTCTTGCGGTGCGAACCTGAAGGAAGACTAATGTGAAGGCAGAATTTGTCTTGAAGAGAACTATATTGCCAAAGTTGTTTGATCATATTCTGGGATGTAGGTTTGCATCTCAAATTTGGATGACCCTGGCTGTTCAATAAAAGGAATGTCGCTCGACTTCAATTTTTAGAAAACGAACTGGCAAAATCCAGTCAAGGTGAAATGTCTGTATCCTTCTTCCTGAAAATGAAGAATCTTTGTGCAGAGTTTTCTGCACTAGATCTTGATGAACCTATCTCTGAGGCGAAATTGAAGAGACACATCATTCGTGTCTTGCGGAAAGAGTACGTGACCTTCATAACTATTGTTTAAGGTTGGGTTGTGCAACCGTCCCTAGTTGAATTGGAAAATCTTCTGTCATCTCAAGAGAGTTTGGCAAAATATATGGCAGGAGTGACCATCACTGAAGGAGAAAATGAAGTCCTCTTCTTTGAAAAGAAGAAGCCCAGGGATAGAAAAAAGAAGAATTTAGGAGACAGATCGTCATCGTCTTCTCATGGAGATTGGAGGAACTTTCTTCCTCGTTATGATGAGTAGAAGAGACCGCCGTGCTTTACTTGCTGTAAGTATCGACACATGGCGAAACACTATCAGTCAAATCTAAAGGCTGGGCATATTGCTGTGAAAGAGGAACATCCAATGCCGGAAGAACATGGAGATGAATGTTCACAAGGAGGTCACCATTGGGGAAACTGCTTCCTTGCTGAGATGACGGTAGCATCTGTTGACGTTTTAGCTTTGATCAATTTTCAAGATGATTAGATTGTTGATTCTGATTGCGGTCATCATCTCACTGGAGATGTCACAAAGTTCACTGCTCTCAAAGTGTATGATAGAAATGATGTTATTATCGCGACATATGATGTTGTGCATCCTGTTGAGAAGGAGGGGCTAGTGTCGTTGGTCAGTGAGGAGAGTCCTCTCACCCTGAAAAGTGTGTACCACGTGCCTAGAATGAAGAAGAACCTATATTCTGTGACAAACACGGTGGATGCGAGATACCACGTTCTGTTCGGACCGAAGGAAGTAAGGTTTGTGGAGAACCTGACTGGGATCGATGGAGACGTTACTCATGTTGGAATGCGCATGAAGGATCTGTTCATCCTGTCTACGAATGCATATGTTGACAAACTAAAGGCAAATGATGGCGTAGTGATTTGGCACGAGAGGCTAGGTCATGCGTGAATGGACAAGCTGAAGGCAATGACGACAAAGAATTTGGTGAATGGCATGCCTAACCTATCTTCTTGGGGAGATCGACACATGTACGAGTGTGTCAATATGGAAAGTCGCACCAACTTCCATTTCACAATTTTGAATCCGGGTGTAGAGCTCCACTAGAGTGCATCCATGCATATGTGATGGGGTCATGCACCACTCCATCCTATGGAGGAAGTATATACATGTTGGTGCTAGTAGATGACTACACCTGGTACACCTGGGTGTACTTTATCAGAGAAAAGTCTGAGGTTTTGAGAAATTCCAAGAATGGATGGAGCTTGTTGAAGAGAAGCTGAGGCGGTGAGTAAAGAAGTTGAGAACTGACAATGAGAGAGAGTTTGCTTCTGACGCTTTCGTGTCCTTTTGCAGGAGATGTGGCATTTGGAAGGAACTCATGTCTACATGCCTTAGCAAAATGGTGTTGTCAAGAGAAAGATCTGTCACTTGGCAGAGACATGCAATAGTTGGATGCGTGCAAAAGGAATTCGTAAAGCCTTATGGGAGGGGATGGCCTACGCTGTGTATGTGATTGACAGATTACTGTTGAGTCCAAATCGAATGGTGTCGCTACATGAACTAATGTTCAAGGAAAAGCCAAATGTGGCTCACATGAAAGTTTTTGGTGCGACATGATTTGTGCACATTTTAGACCAATTGCGGACCAAACTGGAATCAAAAGCACGAAAGTGCGTGTTTGTCGGATATGACGAATGGAAGAAGGGGTGGAAGTACATGGATTTGCACACTCAAAAGGTTATCATTTCTCGGGATGTGGTATTCGACGAACAGATTACTTATCAGGGAGTCTCATCGGTAGGACTGCAAGATGAAGGAGTAAAAAGAGACAAAGAGAGAGTCATTGAAAACTTTGGGGTGGAACTTGTGTGTCTCCAAGTGCCCCATCTCCATCTAGCTCAGAAAGAGCTTCGAGTTCTGGAAATAGGGGAGCATCGCATCAAGGCATGTTGAGCAAAGGATAGATTTAAAGGAGGTTGATGATATGACTAAAAGCAGACGGGGATTGAGGAGGTCAGAGTGAACCATTGTCCCACCCGCTTGCTACAAAGAAGGAAATTTTGTGAGTCTCGTCTCTTACTTCTTTGCAAAAACTCTTGATGAAAGAGTGCCCACTTGATTTGAGGATGCAGTAGGCATAAAAGAGTGGGACGAATCCATGAAAGAATAGATGATTGCATTATAAAAGAATGAGACTTGGGACTTAGTTCCTATGATAAAAGGAATGAAGCCTGTCACTTGCAAATTGTTGTACAAGATAAAGAGAAATGTTGATGGAGGAGTGGAGCAGTATAAGACAAGTCTTATTGCTCGAGGTTTATCTCAGAAATGCAGCGAAGATTACGGGGAGACCTTCAGTCTGATCACAAAGATGACGACGACAAAGATGGTCATCACCTTAGCCGCATGTCGTGGCTGGAAGTTATGGTAGCTGGATGTGAAGAATGAGTTCTTATACGAAGAGATTGACAAGGACATATTCATGGAGCAGTCACTTGGGCATGTGTCCAAGTCTCTTCCACAACACGTGTGCAAGCTAAAGAAGCCCTTATATGGGTTGAAGCAGGAACCAAGAGCTTGGTACGAGAAGATCGTTGATTACCTCCAATTCTGTGGGTACGATTCATCTGATTCAGACTCCAGCATGTTTGCGAAGAATAAGAACGGTCTGCATGTGTTAGTTCTGCTATATGTCAACGATATGATCGTGAATGAGAATGATGACGAGGAGGTGTCAATGCTAAGAGCGGAGCTATCAATTCGCTTCGAGATGAAGGATTTAGGTGAGATGCACCACTTCCTTGGATTAGAGGTCGAGAAAAGGGAGAGTAGTCTACTAGTGTCTCAGAGAGCTTATGCTGAGAGGATCTTGGAACACTTCGACATGAAGGAAGGGAAGAACACCTTTGTGCCTCTTGAGTTTGGGCTGAAGCTTCGGAAGGATGAAGGGAAGTTTCTTCCTGACCCAAAGGTTTTCGGGCCTTGATGGGGAGTTTGGTCTATCTGACTATCACCTAGCCAAACATAGCCTTTGTTGTTGGCTGAGTTAGCAGATATATGCAGGAGCCGTGGATGCCCCATCTAGAGGCGGCAAAGGGGATCTTGAAGTATGTGAAGACAAACCTGTATATGGGTTTATTGTATGGAAGAGAATCAAGCTTCACTCCGCATGGGTATACAGAAGCAGACTATGTGGGAGATGCTAATGATTGAAAATCGATATCCGGGTATGTGTTCATGTGCGGAGATGCCGCCATCTCTTGGTGCAGCAAGAGACAAGACTTGATTTCTCTCTCTACCACTGAAGCAGAGTACAAGGCGTCATCCTTAACAGCTCAGGAGTTCATCTCGTTGTGGAGATTGGTGGAGGATGTTGATGAAAAGGCGAAGGGACCAACTTTGATTTGCGGTGATAACAAGAGTGCCCTGAAATAGGTAACCAATCTAATTTGTCACGCACGAACAAAGTACATTAAGATTGAGCACCACTATATCTAGGAGAAAGTTCTAGGATGATCTCTCGTCGTGGAGCATGTGTAGAGTTAGTGCAATATATCAGACATCTTCACGAAGGCTCTATACAAGGGGCCATTTGAGCGCCTTTGATCCCTACTCGGCGTCGTCTTTGGGGCTAACTTCAAGGGAGAGTGTTGATTTTGTTGAAGTGAGTCTGGCAGCTTGGTGGGTAAGACGGGCGATTTGTTCTGTTGTTTTTTGTTGAAGTTTGTCGTGTGGCTTGGTGGGTTAGCCAGGCGGTTTGTTGACTATCTTGGTGTTTGTTGGTTGGTGTTCTGGGCTGTGTCCTTTCTGGTGTTTAGTATTCTGGATCAGTTATATATAAATAGAGGATGTTTCTTTCTTGTGCATTTAGAACAATTGGCAAGTGCTTCCTGCATTCTGGTTCGTTGAACCCGTCTAAGGAGCTTCAGTTTGGAGGTAGAAAAGAGAACGTTTCTATTGGCGGTCTTCGGTTTTATATTATTATCAAGTTGAAGAGAAGTCTATCTTGTCAAGCTGTGGTGTGGTAGTTGGCAAGTAGTGAAGGTTGAGGTCGTGGCGAGTAGTGAAGTGATCTGTCTCTCTCTGTTTTCCATCAAGTTAAAGTAGTTATACAACATCGAGCTATGGCTTAGGCCACTGGGGGGGTTGTCGAAGTTGGCAAGTTGTCAAAGTTGGCGGCTCTTTGAGGCCGCTTGTGAGGCGTGCTCTTGGTTGTCGAAGTTGGCGGATTGTTGAGGCCGCTTGTGAGTCTTGGAGTTTGAAGCTGTGATCAGGAATTGGAGCCGGTGTGCAGTCTGCGACTTGTGGTGTTGCAGCTTGGGGTGAAGCAGTTTGTGACTTGTGGTGTTGCGACTTGTTTTTGTTTGATATTTGTACTGTTTTGTTTGTTTCTTCTTGTTGTCCAATACCTCACAATGTGTATTGCGTTGGTTGACCTTGTAATGGTGAAATACAATGGTTGGTACTCCAAAGTTTGTGTGTGCTATCTTGTAATGGAATTTCTAATAAGAATGAGCCTAGGTTTGTATGTGATGATAAAGATATTCATTGCAATCTCATTAATGGATTCGGGGGGCAAGGAAAGGGGAGAAGGTTTTGTATTTATATCATGAGGTGTGGTATAGAGCGATTGTTGTCAGTCCTCAGGTTTAGGGTTTAGGGTTTAGGTTTTAGGATTTATGGTTTAAGGTTTAGGGTTTAGGGCTTAGGGTTTAGGGTTTATGGTGTAGGGTTTAGGGTTTAGGGTTTAGAGTTTAGGGTTTAGGGTTTAGGGTTTAAGGTTTAGAGTTTAGGGTTTAGGATTTAGTGCTTAGGGTTTAGGGTTTAGTGTTTAGGATTTACGGTTTAGGGTTTAAGGTTTAGGGTTTAGGGTTTATGATTTAGGATTTTAGGGTTTTAAGGTTTAGGGTTTAGGGTTTTAGAGTTTACAGTTTAGGGTTTAGGGTTCAGGGTTTATAGTTTAGGGTTTAGGATTTAAAATTTAGGGTTTAGGGTTTATGGTGAAGGATGCAAAGAAGTTTGGGTGCATGATGGGATGGTTTATCGAGAATAGTCCCATATCGAGAAACTAGCACAACCTCCTAAAACCTTTAACTTTTACTTTGTGCGCCCTCGTTAACATGCATGATAAGTTCAGAGAGTAGAGAGAGACCTAGAAACATTGGTGATGATGGGAGCATGACAAGATTAGTATGGAGTTTAAGACTATATTTTAGATAATGATGGTGTGAAACTATCGTTTAAGGGTGTCTGTCGGGGATGAGTGAAAATTGACGTTTTTCTTCTTTTTTCCTTCCACAATTTCACATCATTAAATGTGAATTATGTGCTTCAAATTCTAACTCAAAGACGATGATTGACGTTGATCTCGACCCGCCTTGGCATATTATCAGAGGTATTTTGAATATTTTGTAAATAAACATAGTGTTTTATAAATTCATTGTCGCTTTGAGTTTGAGTACATAATTTGGAAATCTGAAAACCATTCACTTTTATAACCGCATCTGTTTTTGATGTAGTGAAAAATGGACTGTCGTTTCCCGTGGGTGTATCACATCTTGGGGTGAGCCATGTAAATATGTGTCTTCTTTGTTGTGAAATTTGTTTGTTTGATCTTTTTACTCTTGTTTTTGCAACATTATCATCACTCCCTCAAAGAATACCGGTTGGTGACCAAGGAGAAACTTTGAGATGGAGAGCCGTACTGTGGTTAAGGCGTCGTTTGTTTGAGTTTCATTTTTCGGAAAACTCTAACGCTATTTTTTACTTTTTGAAATGCTTCCATTTTGAATCATAAATCTCCCAAAATAACGGTTTATACTTGGGCTCTGTTTGGAACTCCTTTCTGGCTTAATTTCATTCTAACGGGGCTGGCGAAGAGGTGATTGGAGAGTTTCGTTTTAAAACGCTCAATCTGAAAGGGTGGAAAATGTCTCTTTTCTGGTAGGCAAATAGAGTACTAACGCACCCTTCAAACAAATTTAACAAATTTGTTAGACGCAAATTAAATATTTTAAAATTCTATCAACAAACACTATTAATTGTTGTGATTAAGAAAGAGCGCTAATATTTGCAGACCCTTAATATCGATATTTGCAGTCCTTGGATATTTTTTACCCGCAATTAAATATTTGCACTCACATAAGATATTTGCATCCCCTATTTAAAAAAATTAAAAATTCTTTTTTTAATCATTTTTCATCCTACCAGTCAAAATCCTTGATTTTCGTAGGTTTTGCTTCACAAAATGTTAGGATTTGACTTGCTCGCACAACTCAATGGCTTGATCGGCAACCTCATCATTCATGACCATAAAACATGTCAATGGAGAGCCATATGGAAAAGCGCAACATTATCTAGGGCCACAGATTTAGGCTCCGTTTGGGGGGACTTATTTTCACCGGTCAAGCGGTTACGACCGCATGAACCAGACCATAATTAAGGTCCGGTTCATGCGGTCGTAATCTCTTGGCCGGTGAAAATAAGTCCTCCCAAACGGAGCCTTAGGAATGGTCCACGTCGTTGATCCGTGCATTGGTGGATCCAAGCACTCTTCGTCCATGGTGAGGGCTGGGAACATTGGCCAGCCAGTGACATAATCCAAGAAGGATCTTGGTGAGGCATTATGGCGAGCACCAGAGATGCATGTTGTCGAAGCTTTATTGTCCACATCCTGACATCTAGCTACAGGAGTAGTCAAGCCAACGTCCATAGGCACAACATCATGGTGCCCCAACAGTGTAGGTATAGAGGATTCAATGCCACTGGAAACATTCCTGACTGCAGGTGAGGCCGGGGAACCTCCAATGGCAAGGAACCTGCATACAATCCTGACTGCAACAAATCCAAAAAGGTAAGGGGATTCAACGTTACTGGAATGTATGGACCGGTCTTCAGTCCTGTAGTTTAGGTCAGGGCTTCATTGATTGAGAACTACAGATCAATGAGGAAGATGAAGATGTAACTGCCACTAATTTCTCCAGATTTGAAACAATCGCATGCTTTACTTCCTCAAGGAGCTTAAGGCTCCGTTTGGGATGACTTATTTTCACCGGTCAAACGGTTACGACCGCATGAACCGGGCCTTAATTATGATCCGGTTCATGCGGTCGTAACCACTTGACCGGTGAAAATAAGTCCCGCCAAACGGAGCCTAAAAGAAGCGGTCAAGATCGATAGTCCCTTTTGCTCCAGGAAAACAAAAAAGATAAGCCATAGATTATCTACATGTTTCGCTGGTGGTGATTTAGATCATGTAAGGATCGACGTTCTCCGACTGTAGTAGTCTCGATGAAGAGTTAACAAGATCTGCAAAAGCCCTATGGACGATGATCCATGATAGGGGAAGTCCGGCGAGGTAAATTTTGGGGCTGCAAATAGATGTTAGATTTTGTACAAAAAAATTTAATAAACATTTTAAAACTTGGCCTGCAAATATCTTAATTGGGCCTGCAAATATCATCGCTCTTAACAAATTTGTTTGTGGACAAAATATTTAAAATCTCTAAAGGGTTCATTCGTTTCACAGGAATTGAGATGTAGAAATTGGAATTGACTTTAATTCCAATTTTTGTAGGAATTGAAATTAAAGTCAAATTCCAATTCTGCTATTTGGCCGAATGCAAAAATTCTGTCACAGAATCTGGAATTGGTAATTTTGATGTTCGATTGTACCTCAGAATTCAATTGATGGAAGTGAAAATTTAAATTTAAACAGTAAATTCAACTGAATTTAAATATCAGAATAAAAAAATATAAGTGCAAATTATAAAAACATAAGTCCACAGATTTAAAACATAAATCCACAACATAAAAAAAGTTCGCAACAGCCAAAACATAAGTCTATGACATCAATCGAGTTAATGTAAGCGGAGTCAAGCCCTCCTAATTGACATTAATAAAGCAATGAACACGTCTCTCTTCCTATCGTCAACACTCAGCATATTAATAGATTATATGACCTCAGCTTCAGTCAGATCTGTAATAGTTGGAATGGTCGCATATATTATGTCTGCTTTTGAGATTGGTGGAGGCGGCTGAGAAGTCGCACTGCCCTCATGCCCATGTTCCTCGCTATTACAGTAACAACATCCACAATAATATCTATAGCAGATGTTTTCTTCTTCTTCTTCTTACTCTGTGTCTCAACCTCCTCATTCACGTTGTCGTCTACCAAATCATCAATGTGAATCTCATTCATTGACTCAGATATTATAGCAGCATGAGCTCCAGTAGCTCTATCAACCCTACATATCATAGCTAAGTCGCCCCAATTCACGATCTCTTTGCTTTGATAATGTTTTACTGTCGAGTGAGACTACAAGTTCAGTTTAAATTAGAAGCATAAATTTTTTAAAATGTCCAGACATTTAATTAATTGCTAAATTAAAATACTATCTGAACATAGTTGACCCAAATATCTTCACTATATACCTTCACTGCATTATGCTCCTTATCCGAACCAAATACACTAATATCTAGCATTGCTGATATCTCATGGTAGTACTTATTTTATGTTTTTATTCACACCATTATCTTCTACTTACTAATCTCGAAATGCTTGAATTGTCGTTGTGTAGGCAACACTTTTCCATTCGCTCGCCGCCTTGTTTCCCAGATTTTGCTGCTCGAGGGGAAAAGTAGATAAAGCACAATCCATCTGTGATGTCCACGGAATATATGACTGTTTACTTACTTTGACCCCCTTTCCTTTGTTTTTATCTATTTAGTTAAGTATATTAGTCAATCATATAATATAGTAACATGAACTAATAACAAGTATCAATAAAATATATCAAAAGACAACCACGTAGCATATTATAATTCAAGTTACTAGCAACATTTAGAACATGTTAAGTTATATGACGAACATATTCTAGCATGACATGATTTAAGAAGTAACAAAACATTTTAATTGCCCCGACGAGCACGATACTCATTAAACATGTTTATAGTCATAGTATCCTTAAATATGCTTCACTCGGGTGTTGCTTGAAATATAGTAACTGCATCTGCGTACTCAAAACTATCCAAACTTGCATCTTGTACTAATATCTCTGCATCTACTTCAGCCAGTATTCTAGCGTGATTTTCTAGTCTCGTCTCTATGAGGTAACCATGTAGAATGTAGCATGCGTTTATAATTTAAACCCGTTGAAAATTATAAGTAATTAACAACTTATTAAAAAATAAATCATATTATTGCGCACAAATTAGTAGTTATTTACCTGCAGTTTGATGTCATAGTCATAGAAAGATGGTCCCCTCAAGATTACCCACTACTTTTTAAGCAGCTCGAATGTTCTCTCAATAACATTTCTCTTCTTTGCGTGCCGAAGATTTAACAACTCTTTGTGATTGATGAGATTAGTGTCTTGTGCTGACCACTATTTTAGGTGATATCTAGTTGACCTATATGGAGCAATATATCTTGGACCGTTGGTGTATCACGCATTCACAAATAGTATTTTTTCTAATGGCACATCAAAACAATCTGTCCTTTTGAATGCATTACGTAACACTCTGGAGTCCGATGAGGACCCCTCCCATCCAGATAACACATACAAAAACTTCATATTTGAATCACATGGGCCCATGACGTTTGTTGTAATGGCTTGTTTCCTGCTCTGATACCTACCCTAGTCTTTAATTGGCACCGTCGTTACTTCAATATCAGTGTCATCAATGGCGCCAATGCAGTCCTACAAGATATATTAAATTAATTTAAGCAGTTTAAATATTCTTAAATATTTTTAAAAAATTGAATTACTTGTTGAAAAATGACGTCATCTTTGTGTTGTAGATATATCAGGAAGCTTTATAAAGTCAGGGACTAACTTCAAAATTGCCATAACACCGTGTTGAAATGATGACTTATTGTATATGTTGAACTTAGATATGTTCTGCCCACAACCCAAAAGTTCTTATTGTGAGCTAATATATATAAAAACACATTAACTGACTCTCTAACTGCAACATTTTTGTGTCTCTTAATACATGTAAAACATAAGAAAAGTCATATAAAAAATAAAACATACAAATACATACACACACATACAAATATACATACAGAAAGATTCACAGAAATCTACACATACACATCCACACAAAAACACATACACACATTGAAAGTAAAAAAAAATCTCACATCCATACAAAAAACACACAATCCCAAACCCAAATCAAAAACACAAACACACACACACAAACATACACACATAATTACACAAATATTAAAAAAAAAACACACACACACGTACAAACACACATACACAAACACCAACAAATAACATACACACACATAAAAACACACATCCACAAAAACACACACAATCCCAAACCCAAATCAAAAACACAAACACACACATAAATACACATACAAAAAAAAAACGCACACATACATACGGAAACACCAACAAACAACACCCACACATAAATACACACATCCACAAATAACACACACAATCTCAAACGCAAATCAAAAACAGAAACACACACGCAAACATGCACACATAATTACACAAATACAAAAAAACGCACACATACAAGCGCACATACACAAACACCAACAAATAACACACATAAATACACACATCCACAAATAACATACACAACCCTAAACCCAAATAAAAAATACAAACATACACACATAATTACACAAATACAAAAAAACTCACACATCCACAAACACCAACAAATAACGCGCACACACACACACATCCACAAAAAAATCTACATGAAGCCAAAAAAATCTAGATCGACCAAAAAAACCTAGATCTGCATCAGAATACCGAGGAAGAAGAACAAATCCTAGATCTTCCAAAATCATAAGTTCTAGGGCTAAAATCGAAGCAAAAAGATTATACCTGCTGCGGGGGTGGGGGGGGGGGGGGGGGGGGGGATCGCCGGAGAAAGCTCATGCCGACTGTGGTGGGACTCGCCGGAGAAGAGATGGCGTCCAGAGGAGGTGCGAGCGAGAGAGCTACCACCGTGGAGAATGTGCATCGGGGATGCTTCATAGGAGTGAGATGGGACGGGGGAGACAGAGCGTCGGGGATTCACGAGAAAGAGGACATCGCTTATGAATCGGGAAATCAGACCACACGAGGTCTGATTTCAAGCTCACCCGTTTCGGGCTGATATCGAGTCGAGTTCGAGCGATTTTGGCTCGGCTTGAAATCGAAATTTTCGACTCGAACTCGGCTCGAAATCGAAATTGATTTCGAGTCGAGACGGCTCGACTCAAAATGTCTCGATTTCGAGTCGGCTCGAAATCGAATCGAGTCGGCTCGAAATCGAATCGAGTTAGCTCGAAATTGAGCAATTTTTCGTTTTAATCTTACTTTGCTCAAAATTAAATTGGACAACCTATAAATTTAGCAAATGAAACACTTAAATCCTTCATTTTTTTATTTAGGTTTAAATTTTGTTATTTTAATGTTAAAATAAGAATATATTAATAAATAAATAATTTTTTAAATTAATTCGAGTTGATTCGAATCGTATTTCGAGCGATTCAGGACTGGCTCGAAATCGACTCGAAATCAGATTCGAGTCAAATTGAATCGACTCAAATTGGGTCGAATCAATTTTAACCGATTTCGATTCGACTCACTTTTCGAACGATTTTCGAGCGAATTTCGAGTTTCGAATAATATGTTCAACCATACACCCGTTAAACCAATATTGAATTCCGATGAGAATTAAATTCAATTCCGATTCCAGCTTCTATTTTATGCTACTGAACACCAACAATTGGAATTGACAATTGAATGTCAATTCCGCCCCCCTAATTCCGACGAAACAAACAAACCCTAAGCTATTTGAAGTTCATCATCATTTAGAATCCAATTTTTTATCCACACCCCAAAATGTGTACATGAGTTACAAGTGAAATCTCATGTACAGACCAATTTCTTTCCGATCATCGTCGATCAAGCCTGCTAGTCACATTTCTTCATCGCATTCGATTCCATCCACCCGTCTTTGGCGACGGGGACTCTGCATAATAGGCCATCAATCGCATCTCTGCCCTAGCTGAAAACGCTTCACTTTGTGCGCATATCTCTTTCTTCATCCATGACAAGAAGGGAAATAACAAAGCCGAACATTCATCCACTGATTTCTTCTTCCAAGCACAAAATTCTAGCCATCAATTTTTGTCTTCAGCCATTTTTCATGTCATCCTTCATCCAGGAAGAACTAGATTGGGAGAAGGGAACCTGTTTTTCCATAAAGAAAAGGCCATCGTGTTCTTCACAATAAAGGAAAACATTCCCTTTACATGTGCAAAAAACAACCCTTTTCCTTGTCTCCGGTCCCGAACCGCGTCTAGGACCAATGAGAAAACGCTATTTAGTGGGCCCCGTGCAAAAGTGATATGCGCAGATCCTATTGTCACAGCGAGACCCACCATATATAGGGTTGAACATATTATTCGAAACTCGAAATTTGCTCGAAAATCGTTCGAAAAGTGAGCCGAATCGGAATCGGTTAAAATTGATTCGACTCAATTTGAGTCGATTCAATTTGACTCGAATCTGATTTCGAGTCGATTTCGAGTCGACTTCGAGTCAGTCCTGAATCGCTCGAAATATGATTCGAATCAACTCAAATTAATTTTAAAAATTATTTATTTATTAATATATTCTTATTTTAAGATTAAAATAACAAAATTTAAACCTAAATAAAAGAATGAAGAATTTAAGTGTTCCATTTGCTAAATTTATAGGCTGTCCAATTTAATTTTTAGCAAAGTAGGAATAAAACGAAAAATTGCTCAATTTCGAGCCGACTTGATTCGATTTCGAGCCGACTCGATTCGATTTCGAGCCGACTCAGAATCGAGACATTTCGAGTCGAGCTGACTCGACTCGAAATCATTTCAAGTCGATTTCGAGCCGATTTCGAGCCGAGTTCGAGTCGAAAATTTCGATTTCGAGACGAGCCAAAATCGCTCGAACTTGACTCGATATAAACCCTAACCATATAGAGTATTTCCAGTATTTTAATTGATCCCGGACGTCAGCTGGCGTCTGGGACCCGCACACAAGAATTTCTCCAAAACAGAGAAACATCATGGAGCCAATTCTGCCCTATGGAAATATTCCTTTTACATGCATTGGGTTGCCACTTGTGTAGAAGAACATTGATAAGATTTCTAGAAGACACCCTACAAAGAAAAGCAGGCGAAACAAAGTAGGCAGCACGCGAGAGAGGGGATGTCGCGGCTAGGATAGTGTTTTTTGTGCTGCAGCTAGATCGTGGAGTTAAGCAGAACTAGAAGATGTTAAATGAAATCTGACTATTTTTTAGTGTGCAATTACTTTAAAAAAGAATGCTTATAACTTTAGCCATTTTAATCTGAGATTAACAATGACACATTATATTCATATTTTACTTTTTGCTATCCGCACTTAAAATTTGATTTTTTAAGGTGTTAAAATATCTATTAGCACGCAAAATACTTCCCATTATATATAAGTAGTGTTAAAGCACATCAAAAATGACTGCGTGCACACCAACTATAAGAAAAAAATGATCAAAAAGTATTATATACACACCAACTTTTAAGAAAAAAGATCTAATAATATTTTACTGTGCCTGTAACACTGGTGTGCACACAATTTTGATGTGCCTTAACATCAGTTAAGGCTGATATCGAGTCAAGTTCGAGCGATTTGGCTCGGCTCGAAATCGAAATTTTCGACTCGAACTCGGCTCGAAATCGATTTCGATTTCGAGTCGGCTCGACTCGAAATGACTCAATTCCGAGTCGGATCGAAATCGAATCGAGTCGGCTCGAAATCGAATGGGAACGGCTCAAAACTGAATCAAGTCGGCTCGAAATTGAACAATTTTTTGTTTTATTCCTAATTTTCTCAAAATCAAATTGGGAAACCTATAAATTTAGCAAATGAAACACTTAAAGTATAAATTTTTTTATTTAACTTTAAATTTTGTTATTTTTAATTTTGAAATAAAAATATATTAATAAATACATAATTTTTTAAATTAATTCGAGTTGATTCGAATCATATTTCGAGCGATTCAGAACTAGCTCGAAATCGACTCGAAATCAGATTCGAGTCAAATTGAATCGACTCAAATTGAGTCGAATCAATATTAACCGATTCCGATTCGATTCAATTTTCAAACGATTTTCCAGCGAGTTTTGGAATAATACGCTCAGCTCTAAACATCACTCTTATATATTCGCACTTTGCTTCTTTCCCATTTTCGCTGGGCCTCTTCCTCACGACCTTCTCCGGCGACAGAGAATGGGGACTCGCCGCAGGGTACTTCATCTCCATCACAATGGAGATGAATTTCTAGTTTCTGATTTCTAGTAGCCGTCTGCAATCGAAGTCTAACGCGAAGAACCTAACGAAATCGTGTAAGATTGAGAACTTTCTCTATATATTCCAGATTACTAGTTAGCTCTACGATCTAGATTCGGAGATCCACGGCGGTTCAGTAATTCGGAAATTGATAGTTTCTTGATCCTGTTTTTCTGACGCGAGAATGAGCCTAGGGTTGCGGAACCATCGTAGCTGAAGTTTTGTACAGTATATACTGAGAATCGATTTATACAGTTAGTTTTCTTGCACACTTAACCTATGTATGTTCTATTTCAGAGTTGTCGAACCATCGTGGGCAGCTGAAGGCTTGCTGGATTTGGGCGATTTGAGATCATTCATGGAGTCGTATGCTCTGAGATCTGTAGCCGAGTTGCCTGCTCCATTTCGTTCCATGTTTAGTTTCAGGTAGTAGAGTTGAATGCACTTAGAATCCTTTATTTTTTTATTGAGAATACATCTCAATGCCCTTTCTCTTCTGTGATAGCACTTGATTCTCGTTAATCATTTTTTTTTAAAATTCTTAGCATGGGTGATTATGTATCTTCCAGATCTAGGAACTGTCATATTAGAATTTTGTGTTGAAAATTTGAAGCGACGAGTCTGCAGGTCGTGTGGTTTGCCTCTATTGCCGGGCGATATCCCCTATTGCCAGGCGATAGCTTTTTCAGTTCGCCTTCTTTTTAACCCCCCCCCCCCCCCCCCCCCCCCAAGTTGCGCGGTTAGATGTTGCTAATCGCGTAGTTGTGCGGTCTGGGTTGGCAGACCGTCTCTCCTGCTTCGGTAGTTGTATTGCTTGTGGAGGTGACTATATCCTCCTCCTCTGCTTATAAATAGGGGTCCCGACCCCCTCATTTGAATCTCAGATCGCAGAGAACTGTTGTTTGGTGAAGATTGCGGCTAGGATTTTCCAGACCGCACAACAAGGAGAAATTGCCTTTTGATCAGCTCTTTTGCGAACTGTGCAACTTGCCTGGGCGGTCTGGTGACTTGGTCTGGCGATTAAGTTAGTGTTCCAGTATCAGGGCAGTAGGAGACAACAGTTGGCAGTCAGGAGCTATCGCTCGGCGATATCGCTATCGCCAACAATATCGCGGTTTCACGATCTCTTCTTGGCAGTTCTCAAGCAGACAGTTTATGAATCAGTTCGCGCGGTCTGGTTTGTTAGTTCACACGAACTAGGCGGTTTTTCTCCAGCACAAGTCAATAATGGCTGTTCGTGCGACCTCGTGGCTTGAGGTGCGAACAAACGACCTCAACAACTTGTTTTTGCAGTTCATCAGTTTTGTACTTGTTTGTTTTCTGATCTCCATTGGGTGCAATGCGAAATCATTTCTCACATTTGTATGTCTCGCCCTGTAAAGCAGTAAATAATATAAGTGTTGTTCTTGCATCTTCTTTACTGGTGGTTTACTTGCTCTTGGTTGGTTCAGTGTTCATGTGACCTTCCCTTCTTAAAATTTTGCATGGTATCAGTGATTTCAGCAGTTAACCATTAACTTGACTTTGCTACTAGTAAACCAGAAGTTTTGGAATGGAAGGTAGATATGCAAGAGGCTTTGGTGTTGAGCTACTGTATCATACCAATTATAAGAGATGACAGACAAGAGGTGGTTGCTGGTGGAGATGACAGACAGAAGGTGGTTGCTGATGGAGATGACAGACAGGAGGTGGTTGCTGCTGGAGATAATGCTCAGACAGTCAGCGTTTGGAGGAGAACTAACACTAATGTGGAGTTTACTCTCAAGCGGACTATCTCACCTAAGTTGTTTGATCACGTCATAGGCTGTAGGACGGCTTCTGAGATTTTAACTTCCCTGGATGAGTTGTTCAAAAAAAGAATATAGCGAGGCTACAATTCCTGTAAAATGAGCTTACAAGAGCCTCTCAAGAAGACTTGTCCATTTCCTCTTTCTTTTTGAAGATGAAGAATTTATGCGCTGAGATCTCAGCACTTGATCCAGATGAGCCAATCTCAGAGGCTAAATTGATGAACACATCATCCGCGACTTGCGGAACGAGTATCTGACTTTCATTACCTCGATGCAGGGCTGTGCTAATCATCTATCGTTGTTGGAGCTGGAGAACTTGCTAGCCTCTCAGGAGAGCTTAACAAGACAGATATCTGGTTGCACTATCTCAGGGGGAGATAGTGAAGTTCTTTATTCTGGGATGAAGAAAGGTGGGACAAGAAGAAGTCCTTTAGTGGAGATGATGCTTCTACATCATCACAACAGGAGAGGAGCAATGCTCCTAAGCATGCTGGAGGTAAGAAGGGAGGACTCAGATGCATCCAGTGTAATAAGTTTGGTCACGTGAAGGACTGCAAAGTAAATTTTCAGCCAGGACATGTTGCTGAGGAGGTGGATCCAAAAAGAAAGGTGAGTGGGAGAACTGTTTTATGACAGATATGATGACGTCTATTGGTGTCTTGACATCCATCAACTTCCAGGAGGATTGGATCATTGACTCTGGGTGTGGTCATCACCTCACCGGGGATGAGTCAAAATATTTTTTTCTTCAGGTGTACCAGGGTAATGATGTTATCATTACAGCTGATGATACAGTGCATGCAATAGACAAGGAGGGAACAATTTCCTCGGGCAGTGATAAGAGACCACTCATGCTGAAGAGTGTGTATCATGTGCCAGAGATAAAGAAGAATCTGTTCTCAGTGACCAATGTGGTAGATGTTGACTACTATGTGTTGTTTAGTCCAACAGAGGTGAAGTTCCTTCAGAACTTTTCACCAGTAAATGCTGACGTCACCCATGTTGGGAGATGGGTGAAGGATTTGTTCGTCCTATCAACAAGTTCTTATGTTAAGAAGATGAGGAAAATGACAGCGCTGGTTTCTGGCATGAGAGGCTAGGACATGTAGGGATGGACAAGCTGAAGGCTATGACAGCGAGGAGCTTGGTCAAATGCTTGTCTAGTCTTTCCTCATTAAGCGATGACCATGTGTGTGAGGAATGTCAATATGGAAAGGCACATCGCCTTCTCTTTGACAGGTCATTGTCCAGGTGCAAGACTCCTTTGGAGTACATTCACAGCGACTTGATGTGACCGTGCCTCACTCCTTTTTCAGGTAATAAATATATGCTGGTCTTTGTTGATGACTTCACCAGCAATACTTGAGTGTATTTTGTGAAGGAGAAGTCAAAAGTCTTCGAGAAGTTATTGGAGTTCAAGGAGCTCGTTGAAGGCAATCTTAATCTGCAGATAAAGAGGTTGAAGACAGATAATGGGGGGAGTTTACCTACTCTGAGTTCTTTAACTTCTGCAAAGAGCATGAGTTAAAGAGAAAGCTCTCTTGTGCACACACTTCTCAACAAAACAGAGTTGCAGAGAGGAAGATCCGTCATCTGGAGGAGACCTGCAAGAGCTGGCTTCATGTCAAAGGTGTTCCCCGGGTCTTTTGGACAGATGGAATGACTTGTGCGGCATATGTCATCAACAAGATGTCTTTGAGTCCTGTCAACATGAAGTTTCCGCATGAACTAATGTTCAAGAAGAAGCCCGGAGTGACACACCTTTGGGTGTTCGGTTCTACCTGCTACATGCACATTCTAGATATTCTCAGGAAAAAGCTAGATGCTAAAACAAGGAAGCTTGTCTTCATTGGCTACGATGGACGGAAGAATGGATGAAAATGCATGGATTCTGAGATAAGGAAATTTGTTGTCTCAATGGATGTGATTCGACGAGTTGATGTCGTACTAGGGTAGTTCTTCTGTGGAACTACGAGAGAGTAGGGTAGAAGGAAGAAGACAGGAAGCTGTTGAAGATCTTCTGGTAGAGCTGTCTGTGTCTCTAGGAGCTCCGACTACATCAAGCTCAGAGGCAGATGTTTCTGGTTCTGGAAGCAGGGGGAGCGATGCTCCTAGTGTGCCGGGTAGAAGAGTTGATGTAGAAGAGGTTGCTGAAGTGATGGAACATGGTCAGGCCTTGCGAAAGTCAAAGAGGACCATCATACCACCAGCTCGGTACAAAGTGGACAATTTGGTGAACTTGATTTCATGCAACTTTGTCGGACCTCTGGACGAGCGGGAGCCATCATGCTATGAGAACGTCATTGGAGTAAATGAGTGGAAAGATGCCATGTATGAGGAGATGAACGCACTCAAGAAGAATGAAACTTGGGATCTTGTGCCCCAGGTAGAAGGCATAACTCATGTTACTTGCAAGTGAGTCTACAAGCTCAAGAAGAAAGCAGACGACAGTATTGAGCGATACAAGACTTGCCTTGTTGCTTGAGGGTTCTCGCAGCAGTATGAAGAAGATTACGATGAGACATTTAGTCCTTTGGCCAAGATGACTTCAGTTCGAATGGTGATCGCCTTGGTGGCTTGTCGATGATGGAAGATTTGACAGTTCGACGTGAAGAATGCATTTCTTTACATGGAGATTGACAAAGATATTTTTATGGTGCAACCACCCGGTTATGTTTTTGAAGATCATCCAGGACATGTCTCCAAGCTCAAGAAGGCCCTCTATGGCTTAAAACAAGCACCTCGGGCCTGGTATGAGAATATTGCGGAGTATCTACAATTTTGCGGGTATTTTGCATCCGACTTAGACTCAAGTCTGTCATCAAGAAGAGGGGAGAGCTTCGAGTCTTGGTGTTGTTGTATGTCGACGACATGATCGTGACAATGAACTCTACGAAGAGCTAGCAAAGCTTAGCGCTGAGCTATCTATTCTGTTCGAGATGAAGAATCTTGGTGAGCTTCACCATTTCTTTGGTTTAGAAGTGGAGATGAAGAAGAGCGGTGTGCGTGTCTCCCAGAAGGGATATGCAAAGCGAATTGTGAAGCGGTTTAGCATGAGGTAGGAGAAGAGCAGCTCTACTCCACTTAAAATTGGTATTAAGCTTCGACGAGATGAAGGAAAAGTTTTTCCAGATCCCTTAGTATTTTGGGCTCTGGTCAGAAGCTTGATATACTTGACGATTATTAGGTCGGATATTTCATATGTTGTTCGCCGAGTAAGTCGATATATGCAGGAGCCCAGGAAGCCCCATCTAGTGGCGATAAAGAGTATATTGAAGTACGTGAAGCTCATCTCAGACATTGGGCTCTTTTATGAGAAGTACACGAGCTTCAACTTGCACAGGTTCACAAATGCTGATTATGGTGAAGGTACAACATATGAGTATGTCTTCATGTGCGGATCAACAACAGTTTCGTGGTGCAGTAAAAGGCAGGATTTCGTGTCTATTTCCACCACTACGGCAGAGTACAAGCCGTCGTCCTTGGCAGCTCAGGAGGCCATCTGACTGCGCAGGTTGGTGGAGGATATCCATGAGGAAGTGTGAGATCCTAATCTGCTTCGCGGTGACAATGAGAGTGCTCTGAAGCTGGTTACAAATCCAGTGTGTCACGCACGGATAAAGCACATGAAGATCGAACATCACTTTGTTCGGGAGAAGGTGCTGGAGAGATCTTTGATGGTGGAGTATGTACAGAGCAAGGACAATGTCACGAACATTTTCACAAAGCCACTATCGAAGGGGCCGTTTGAACGGCTGCGGGGTTTGCTTGGGGTTGGTTTCCGGCTCTCACTTCAAAGGGGAGTGTTGAAAATTTGAAGTGAGGTCGGCAGGTCGTCAGGTCAGCAGGTCGCCAGGTCGTGTGGCTTGCCGCTATTGCCAGGCGATATCCCTTATCGTCGGGCGATAGCTTTTTCTATTCGCCTTCTTTTGTAAACCACCCAAGTCGCGCGGTTAGATGTTGTTAACTGCGTAGTTGTGCGGTCTGGGTTGGCAGACCGCCTATCCTGCTTCGATAGCTATATCGCTTGTGGCAGTGACCATATCCTCCTCCCCCGCCTATAAATAGGGGTCCCGACCCCCTCATTTGGATCTCGGATTGCAGAGAACTGTTTCTTGGTGCAAGTTTACAGTTAGGATTTTCCAGACCGCGCGGCAAGGAGAAGTAGTGATGTAGGGGTAGGCTAGTGGTGATCGGAAACTACAACTCTACGTGCAGGTGCTGGGGTGACACACTAATGCAATGCTACATGCAATGTGACCGTCGGTCGGCAACGACAATCACTATAAGCAATGAAATTAATAACGCCATGCAAATAATTGAAATAAAAAAACAAACGATTAATTTTTAGCAATTTGACAACGACTTTCTCCGCTCGGAGGGCCTAAGCAAGCGCGCGGCGAATAATTCCACAAACAATTATTAGCATAAAAGAAAATAACTACTACACAACAATAATCTCAACACAATATAGATAAACACCGAATGAAAATGTCAAGCCACAGAATACAATACCATAAATGCTCACAACATAGAAGGCTGAACCGAGGCACTGGAGGATTTGAAGGCCGGAAGTAAAGACGGGCGATCGGAGGTGGAACCGGTGGCGAGACGACGGTGACGGTGGCTGCTCTCGGCGGAAAGCGGTGGTAACAGATTGTAAAACGACGGATCTAGCCACAAATGAGTAGATCCGGGCCGGGGGTGAGTAGATCCGCTATTTAGGAGCGGATCCGGGAAAAAATGGGAGGTTTGTGCAGTGGAAATAACGGATCGGGTGGCTAGATTCCCAAATCTGGATTGATATAAGATTTTTGGGGCTATTGGGATGATGGATATTGGGAAAATAATGGATCGGAGGGTGGTAGCACTAGATCAAGATAGATCTAGGGTTTTCGGGGCGGTGGGAAGTGGATCCACGAAGGGGAAGGGGGAGGAGTGACCGGCTAAGGCAGGGGGCCTTATGGGGGTCGATTTTGAGGAGGAGAGGGGCGGTGAGGGGGCTGGAGGGCTGGCAGCAGGCCGACAGCCTGTTCTGGACAAGGGGGCGGCGACGGACAAGGGGAAAACAGGGATGAGTCGGTCGGTTTGCTGGCAACAGTCCAGCGGCTGTTGGGGGGGGGGAGGGTTTTAGGGATTCTGGTGGTGGAAAAGGGGAGAAGATGATGAAAATGATGGAGGGGGATAGGGGTTACCTTGGGGGGAAGTTTGACGGCCTAGGAGTCGTCACCTAGGGTTCCACGACGTCGACACCGGGGAGGGATCGCTGGAATCCGGGAAACTCTTTCTCCAAATCGAACAACCGTTCAATTCAGCTTCTAACACTCCTATTTATAAGAAAAGACAAGTTAGGGAATCCTCATCAACGGCTATGATTGGCCGGTGGGTTAGCCCCTTAAAATACATCAAAACAAACTCAAAAAAAATAATATAGTTTTTTGACTCGCGGCGACGTCCCGGACGCAACCGCGGAGTCCGATCGGCAATCCGATCAAGTCTTTTTGCGCAAATACATGTACGTGGGTCCCGCCTTGCTGCGAATCCCTCCAGGTGCATCTGATGGTTCCCCATCAACTACCCCCGACTGAAAAGCCTTCATCTCCGATGAATGGAGATGATCGTACTCAGGTCGAAGTCCGGGGGCGAGCCGATCGAGCTCTGCCGGTAGTATCCAAGTGTCGTCAGTGTCACGGCGGCCCCGCCAGTATACCAGGTAGCTGCAACGCGGTACGTTCGAGGTGGGAACAAACTGGTGGGATCTGATCTCCGTGATGCTCTCATCTCTTGCCTCTCGGAACGTGGATCCCGGTGCGATCGGTGGTGCCTGCGGTGGAACCAAAGGGGACGACTTCCCGGGTGGGTGGGTAGCAACAGTGTGTGAACTAGGATGGCCATCAGATGGTGGTGATGTGTGAGGGTGGTATGGTAGAGACAGTGGGGGCGGGGGTGGCTGGGCATCTCCACTGCTCGGGCCACATACTCATGAGGTTCATAGTATGGAGTCAGGTCCTCAACATTAAACACAGGGTGAATTCTCATAGTGGCCGGGATGTCAAGTAGGTAGGCGTTGGTCCCAATACGACTAATAATGGAGTACAGACCCATTCGCCTCGCGCTTAACTTCTTGGCAGGCCTCGGAGGGAGGCTCTCGGGGCGGACTCGCACAATTACCTTCTCGCCTATGTTAAATATTTGCTCTCGCCTTCGCTTATCTGCATGAGCTTTGTAATTTTCATTGCTTATTATTATTTGTCGGCGGACCGACTCATGCAAATCATGCAAGTTTTGTGCAAATGACTCAGCAGACTCACTATGGCGGGACTCTAAAGGTCTCGACACAAGGTCTATGAGTTTCCTTGGGTCGTATCCTGACACTACATGAAATGGACTCAACCCGGTGGACCTATTGACTGAGCTATTGTAGGCAAACTCTGCTATCGGTAAATATAAGTCTCAACTGCCTACATGCTCCCCTACCAGACACCGCAACAGATTTCCTAAACTCCGATTCACTACCTCAGTCTGTCCGTCCGTCTGTGAGTGATATGCCGAGGAAAACCTAAGGATAGTGTCAGTCTTATGTCACAGGGTTTTCCAGAAATAGTTCATGAACCTCACATCGCGGTCCGACACGATTGACTTGGGCAGGCCAGGCAATCAAAAGACGTCCCTCATGAATATGGATGCAACGTGAGTCGCATCTGCCGTCTTGCGGCAGACAATGAAGTGTGTCATCTTCGAAAACTGATCAACCACCACGAAGATAGAGTCGTGTTTCTGTAAGGTGCGGGGAAGTCCGAGAACAAAGTCCATGCTAATGTCCTCCCAAGCGTGGTGTGGTACGGGTAAAGGTGTATAAAGACCGGTGTTCTGCTTATTGTCCTTTGTCGTCTGACAGATACGACAGTGGCGCACAACTCGGGCTACATCCTTCTTAAGGTCGGGCCAGTAGAGACGGTCCTCGGCAATGACGATGGATTTATCTCGCCCGAAGTGGCCCGTGGCTCCGCCCGCGTGCAACTCCCAAATCAGATAATCTCGTTAAGATGTATGGGGGATGCATAGACGGGAACCCCGATACAGGTATCCCTCATAGATCTGATATCCCTCAACAGGGTCGGGTGGGTCTCGGGATAGGGTGGTGTAAATTTCGCCAAAATCAGGACACGTCGGATAGTCGAGCATCAACCTCTCAAGTCCCTCGACACTCGCGGTCATCGTCTGCAACAAGGATACACGGCGACTCAACGCATCAGCCGGCTTGTTCTCAACACCAGCGGGGTGCTTGAGAACATAATGAAAATCCTGCAGATATTCGACCCACTTCGCATGCCGGTGGCCCAGCTTGCGTTGCAAATCCAGGTAACGTAGGGCCTGGTGGTCGGAGTACAACACGAACTCCCGGGGAAGGAGATAATGCCTCCAGTAGCGCAGAGACTGGACTATCACATAAAATTCTCGATCGTAATTCGAGTACTTTTGCTTAGCCTCATTCAGCTTCTCACTAAAGTAAGAAACTGAGTGTTCCTCTTGACTCAATACGCCACTTATACCGACACCTGATGCGTCGCAGGCGACCTCAAAAGCACGGCTAAAATCCGGCAATCGTAGGACTGGAGCTGTCTTCAACCTCTCCTTAATCTCCTCGAAGGCTGTAGTGGCTGCAGCGGTCCACTGAAACTCTTCCTTCTTGAGACAGCTCGTGAAGGGGCACCAGACATAGTATCCAGAAGGTCATCGAGTCGTGGGATCGGGAAATGATACTTGACCGTGATTTTATTAATGGCGCGACTATTGATGCACATACGCCAACTACCGTCCTTCTTAGGGGTAAGAAGGGCGGGGACCGCACAAGGACTCATACTCTCACGAATGAACTGCTTCCGGAGAAGCTCGTCAACCTTCCGTTTGAGCTCAGCGTGCTCATCCGAGTGCATACGGTAATGGGGCAGGTTCGGGAGGGAGGCTCCCGGGACTAAATCAATGGTATGCTGAATGTTCCGTGGGGAGGCAGCTCATTGAGGAGCTCGTCTGGCATGATGTCCGCAAACTTGCCTAAAAGAGGGCGCACCGCGGGTGGGTAGTCAACTGAGGTGTCCTCAGTAACCTGGGTAGCGACGACTACATAAATGATGTCTGACTCGGCGCTATCTCGTAGGAACTCACCTCGCCTCAAATATGCAGTGGTCGCGAGGCGCTCGTGCTCACAGATGGCTCTACCGCATCCTTGGATCGATCTCGGGGCTGGGTGGGCGTCAACGTAATCTTCCGCCTCTTATCATAAAAAACACACATGTTCGAGCGACCGAAGCACGTGACATCACAATCGAATAGTCAGGGGCGGCCAAGCAACACATGAGCGACGTCCATGGGAATGACATCGCACCAGACCTTGTCCTGGAAGGACGCGATAGTGATCGGGACTAAGCAACGCTGGGTGACCTGGATCGCCGTCTTGTCGATCCAGACGACACAGTATGGGTGGGGGTGAGGCTCGGACTTCACCTGCATACGGTTAAACCCCTTCTGGTCTACGATGTCCACGCAACTCCCACTATCAATAGCTAGCTTGCAGGGACCTCCTGCTCTAGGAAAGTACGTGTAGAAGATGGTAGTGCGCCGCCAATCATCATCCACACGTGGGGTGTGCATGAGGCATCTAATCACTCCCACCTCTAACGATCGCTCGACGTTACTCTCCCAACCTTCCTCAACTTCGGCCTTAACTTCCTCTGGGGCCTCCTCTTCGTCCTCTAAACCCTGCTCCTCCTCAACTAGCAGGTTCCGCGTGGGGCACTGCGCCGCCACGTGGCCTCTGCCAGAACATCTAGAACATACAATGCCCCCCAGATCGCTGGCCATCAGTGACTATGGCTTTACCCTTCGCATCCGCCGGGATACGTGAGGGTGCAAGCTGTGGTGGTCTGGGGCGGAGCGGGTTTCCTAAAAGTCGAGGAGTCTGTCTGCGAAGTGAACTGCCTCATACTAGACGATCAGAGGTACTGCTCGTACTCGAGGGAGAGCTGGAATATCTGATCAACAGTCTCTAAGCGGTGGGGAATCAACTCTTTCCGAATATCGGAACGAAGACCCGCTTTGAAGCGGGAGGCGGTGGGGAATCAACTCTTTCCGAATATCGGAATGAAGACCCGCCTTGAAGCGGGAGGCAGTGGCAATAGGCTCCTCTGAAATATCACTCCTGACGATCAGCTCATCGAAGCGAGCCATGTACTCAGCGACGATAAGTGTCCCCTGCCGTAAGTTCTGCAGCTGCTCAAATAGCTGATCTCGGTATGACGCGGGGAGGTACTCCTCCTTCAGTCTCTCCTTCATCTCATCCCATCTGGCGATCGGGTAGTAACCATCCCGCTCTAAAGCTCTCTCAACACTGATCCAGAATACCTTAGCTTGCCCGATCAACTTCATCTTCACAAAGCGGACACAACGCTCGTCACTCATGTCATACCACTCGAATTAGTGGTTCATGTCTGTTGGAAGAGCTCAAAGCTTGTATGTATTACTCAAGTATATGTTTACAAGGAGAGAATACAAATATATATGAGAGGAGAGAGGAATAAATCTTATACAAGATGTGGGACTAAAGAAGGATGGGAGAGAAAGAAATAAAGAGGACCCAATATGGGCCCTTTACATGAGCTTTTCCAATACTCCCCCACAAGCTGGAGCGTACAAGTCGTATGCGCCAAGCTTGGATAGGCACTGATAGAAGAGAGTACTTGGTAGAGCTTTGGTGAGTATGTCGGCGACCTGTTCAGTACCCGGAACATGCTTGAGCTCGATCTTCTTCATGTGGACTTTCTCTCGGATGAAATGACAATCTACCTCAATATGCTTTGTTCTTTCGTGAAAGACCGGGTTCTTATCAATATGTATAGCGGCTTGACTGTCACATAGGAGGAGAGCCGGTGAAGATAGTCTTACACCAAGGTCGGTAAGGAGGCTCTCAATCCATGTGAGTTCTGAGACCACAACAGCCATTGCCCGATATTCTGCTTCTACTGAGGATCGAGCAATCACTGCTTGTTTCTTGCTCCGCCAAGTAATTAGATGTCCTCCAAAATATGTGCAGAACCCGCTAGTGGATCGTCGATCATCGAGGGAGCCAGCGTAGTCGGCATCAGAGTATGCCACTAGAGTAGGGATTGAAGATGAGGTTTTGTAAACAAGTCCTTGGCCAGGAGCTGTCTTGAGATATCTGAGAATCCGTTCCACAGCCTGAAGATGAGAGCTTCAAGGAGAGTGCATATAGCGACTAACGAGTCCCACAGCGAAGGATATATCAGGTCTTGTGACGGTTAGGTAGATAAGTTTCCCAACTAGACGACGGTAATATTCTGGATTTTGTAGAAGAGTATCAGAATCCGAGCCCTGAGCACATAGTTTATGATTTGCATCCATGGGAGTGTTTACAGGTTTACAGCCAGAGTAGCCTGCATCATGAAGAAGATCCAGACAATATTTGCGTTGAGAGAGAACCAGACCATCTGACCGTCTAGCCACTTCCAGACCCAGGAAGTACCGAAGATGTCCCAGATCTTTAGTTTGGAAGACGGAGCTCAGATGTTGCTTAACGGCCTGTATGCTGTCCAAGTCATTTCCAGTAATAATGATGTCGTCGACATATACCAATAGGAGAACCGTACCCGTTGCCCGGTGGCGAGTAAACAATGAGAAGTCAGCCAAGCTGCGAGTGAAACCAATTGCCCGGAGAGCTTTGCTGAACTTGTCGAACCATACCCGAGGGGATTGTTTGAGACCATATAACGATTTGAGAAGGTGACAGACCCGAGACTCCCCCGTGGTCTCAAACCCGGGAGGTTGTTGCATGTAAACCGTTTCCTGAAGGTCGTCATTCAGAAAGGCATTCTTGACGTCGAGTTGAAATAAGGGCCATTGGCGATGGACATCTACAGAGATAAGAATTCGAACTGTGTTGAGCTTAGCGACCGAAGAGAAAGTCTCTTCATAGTCGAGACCCTGTTGCTGGGTGAAGCCACGAGCTAGCAGACGTGCTTTGAGTCGGTCAATGGTCCCATCAGGAGCATGTTTGATGACGAAGACCCATTTGCACCCAACGGGTTTCTGGCTGGGAGGAAGGGGCACCAGGGTCCAAGTCTGGTTGGCCCAAAGAGCAGCCATCTCTTCTTCCATGGCAGCGCGCCACCCAGGATGTTGAAGAGCTTCCTGTATAGAGGTAGGAATAGAGACCGAGGATAGTGAAGGAGCCACGGTCTGAAGCGGTAGAGAGAGGCGATGTAGAGAAACATAGTTAGCCATCGGATGAGCTGTAGAGGCTGGCACCGAAGCGGCAGAACACGGAGAACCCGAGGTCGAAGCCGACTGCATAGGGGCAACGGGAGGAAGAGGGCGGCGAGTGTAGACCCGAATGACGGGCGGCCTAGGAGGGTCAATAGTGGGAGGGGGCGGAGGGAGGGTGGGAGGCGAGTGGACAGGGATCACCGGCCGTGGGATGGAGGGTGGGAGAGTGGGTGGTGGTAGAAGTGATGGTAAAGAAGGAGGGAAGAAGGGTTGATCCTCCCGGAAAGTAACATCAGCGGAGACAGAGACCTTCCGGGTGGCCGGAGAATAACACATATAGCCCTTTTGGGTACGAGAGTAGCCGACGAAAATGTGTTTCGCCGCACGGGAAGCAAGTTTGTCGAGAGTGGGGCACAGGGTATGGACAAAACAAGTACAGCCAAAGACCCGGGGTGTGAGAGGAAAGGCGGGTGCGGAGGGAAAGAGAACGCTGAAGGGGGTAGCATTCTGGAGAACCGGAGAAGGGAGACGGTTGATAATAAAGCATGCAGTGGAGACCGCAAAGTTCCAGAATACGTTGGGAACATGCATGTGAAGCATGAGGGAGCGAGCAACATCAAGAAGGTGGCGGTTCTTCCGTTCTGCGACCCTGTTTTGTTGAGGGGTGTAGGAACACGATGTCTGATGAACAATACCGAAGTCGGCGCAGAGATTGGCAAACTCGTGGCTAGTGTACTCACGGACATTATCAGAGCGGAATGTTTTGATAGTAGTAGAGAATTGCGTACGAGTTTCCAATACAAAAGCCTGAAAGACACGAGGAAGCTCGGAGCGATCATGAAGTAGATACAACCAGGTGGTGCGAGAGAAATCATCAATAAATGTTATAAAGTAACGATAGCCAGAGATGCTGGGAACCTTGTACGGTCCCCAAATATCAGAATGTATTAAATCAAAAGGAGCAGAGCTCCGAGTACAATGTGCAGGATAAGAAGAACGTGGCAGTTTGCCAAGAATACATGAATCACATTTAAAAGCAGGAAGGGAGACGTCAGGAAGCGCCTTCTGGAGGATAGGTAGAGGGGCATGCCCAAGACGACAATGCCAATCAGTAGAGGAGACAGAGGAAAGGGCGGTAGAAGAGACATCGAGGAGGTAGAGCCCGTTCTGCAGTTGACCCCTACCAATGGTAATCTGCGTCTGCCGATCCTGTATCAAAAAATCAGAAGAGGTGAAGGTGATATAGCAGTTCATATCAGTAGTAAGACGGCCAACAGACAGTAAATTAAATGGTGATGCCGGCACATAAAGAGCGGAGCGAATAGAGAGAGGGGTGGATCAAGAGATCAGCACATCCAGAGACCGGAACAATCGCACCATTGGCCACAGTAATAGACGGGGGATGATGAGCATCGGAGAACTTTGGCGGTAGCAGGGAGGTGATGTGGTGGATGGCTCCCGAGTCCAGGATCCAACGAGAACCGGAGGAAATACAGGCAGTACCTGTAGTGGAGGTGGAGGCAATACCTGCAGGAGAGGAGGAGGCAACTGAAGCAGATGGAGGGTTGAGGAGCCCCTGGAGTTGTTGCAGCTGATGGCGAAGAGCCTCAAGGTCCGTACCGGTGGGTGGAGAGTGATCAGTAACAGCAGCAGTAGGCGGGCGAGGTGGGTAGCCATGTTTCTTGTGACAGACGGCTTCAGTGTGGCCATCCCGGCCGCAGTATGCGCACTTGGGCCGACCTCGACCACCACGGCCCCGTCCGCGGGAGCCCTTACGTCCACCCCGAGTAAAGGATGGTGGGGGAAGTAAGGGAGGAAGGGCCTGTTGAAGAAAGGCCGGCGAGGGTGGTGCAGACGCCTCCAGGGGAGGTGGTACTCGAAGTAACATAGAGCAAACATCAGAGAAGGAAGGGGTAGCAGGGGATGTCAGAACCTGAGCCCGGATACTGTGAAGGTGGGGCGGGACTCGAGCCATAATCATAGCGATACAGACCGCCTCCTTCTGGGCACGTTGAGCAGCGAGATCAGTAGTAGATGGCTGGTGCTGAATCCAGGCCTCCGTGAGTCTTAGCACGAGCCACAAAGGAGGTCATGTCCATAGCTTTGCCAACATCCAAAGCTTGAAGATCGGTGATGATGTCAAAAAGGTGCTGAATACTGTCCTTGCCCGAGTACAAGGAATGAAGTTCATCCCACATTGCTTTGGCGGTCTCATGATACATGATCATCTGGTAAGGCTCACTCTCCACCGAGTTCAGGATCCAGGTCTGGACGCGACCGTCATTTCGTAGCCAATCATCAGTAGTAGGAGTCGGGGGTCCCTGGGTAAGGTGACGCGCAAGGCCCTTGGCTTGCAGGACCCTCCGAACTGAGTGAACCCAGGAGATGAAGTTCGACTTCCCAGAGAGGGAAAGAGTCGTAATCTGAAGCTCATCGCGGAGTTCGGGAGGAGGAGCCACGCGGTCTGCCGTGGGGTTAACAGTAGTGGAGTCGCTAGAGGACATGACGATCAGGAGGAGAGGAGTGGGCCGCGCGAATTGGAAGAGGGCGCGGCGGACAGGATCAGACCGCTGCGGGCTGGAGCCGGTCGTAGCGAGTCGAGCACAACGGCTGGAGGACAAGCCGGGTAAGCTCGGCGAGTAGGGCAGAGACCGCCCGGTCAAGAAAAAAACAGCGGCAGGAAGAAGCCGCGACCAATGGCGGAGCGGAAAGGGAGAAGGTCACAGCGGGCAGAGACAGGCCGCGCGGACAGAGAAGAGAAGAGCCGGAGGAGACCGCGACCAAGATGCGGGTGGGAGAGGAACAACCCGCACGGTCAGGCGGATCACCGACCTGAGGAGAAGGAAACCGTGGGGAGAGAGACCCAAGCGGATAGGAAGAGACCGCAGCGACTAAGAACAATCCGCAGAAGAGGCAGACCGCAGAGAGCAGGAACAAGCCGCAGCGAGCAAGAGCTGAAGGGGAAGTCCGCAGTGAACCGGAGTAGGTCGCGAGAGAGGGAGCGGTCCGGAGGAGAGAGGCCGCGAGTAGGAACTCGAGCGGCTAGAGGAGAGAAGCCGCGAGTAGGAACTCGAGCGGCTAGAGGAGATATAGACCGGGCGGCTAGAAGCAGACAAACCGCAAGCGGCAAGAGAAGTCGCAGAGAGAAGTGGGGCCCACGGGAGAGAAGAGAGGTTATAAAAAGGATGGAGGGGGGGGGGGTGGATCTACGGGAGGGAGAGAGAGTGGAGGAGGAGCGGAGCGGACAAGAGGGCAGGCCGCAGGAGGCCGCGCGGGTAGCGGACAAAAGATAGACCGCGCGAGTTCAGAAAGGAAAGCCGCTCAGTTCGAACCTGGCTCTGATACCATGTTGAAAGAGCTCAAAACTTGTATGTATTACTCAAGTATATGTTTACAAGGAGAGAATACAAATATATAGGAGAGAGGAGAGAGGAATAAATCCTATACAAGATGTGAGACTAAAGAAGGATGAGAGAGAAAACAATAAAGAGGGCCCAATATGGGCCCTTTACATGGGCTTTTCCAATAATGTCCAAGAGTCAATCGCTGAAGGCTTTCAGATCGAGGCGACCATCGAACGAAGGGGCGTCGAGTCGGATGCGACGAGTGATGTCATGGTAGTGGCCCCCTCTCCGTGGATCTGGATAGTCCTCTTGATAATCATCATGGGCGTAGTCGTATCGAGCGGGTGGGGGACCACGCTCTCTCCGACCAGGGGGATAATATTCATCTTGGTGATGGTCACAGCGACCCTGTGGGGGCACACGATCTCTGGGGTCAGGCTGAGGCTGACGTGACATACGGTACTCATCACGCTGATGTGGAAGTCTATCCCGCGTCGGGACTTGCCTATGATCAATCGCAAAATCTGGATTTCGCCTTACCGGCGGAATCGGGGCTCGATGAGGAATATCGCGATCGTGACGGTCTGCGGGAAGTGGACCATCCCTCGGACTTTGCCCCCGACGTGGAGGAGCGTCAGGGTCGTCCTCAAGTGACTCGTCTCGCTGTGTCGGAGTGTCCCCGACATTCTCTAAATGGTCTAGGCGAAGATTCACCTCGGCAAGATCATGACGCACATCGTCAAACTGGGCGCCTAAGGCGTCTAAACGGTCTAGGATAAAGCGCTGAAACTCAGCTAAGGCGGTGCCCAAATTCGAGCCCGTCGTTCGGTCATCGGTGACTTGGGGCTCTACCATGCTTTCTCTAAATGTCCTACCACTACGGAGCATACAAATGGTCTGACCTTGACCTCTGATACCAAAATGATGTAGGGGTAGGCTAGTGGTGCTCAGAAACTACAACTCTACGTGCAGGTGCAGGAGTGACACACTAATGCAATGCTACATGCAAGGTGGCCGTCGGTCGGCAACGACAATCACTATAAACAATGAAATTAATAACGTCACGCAAATAATTGAAATAAAGAAACAAACAATTAATTTTTAGCAATTTGACAACGGCTTTCTTCGCTCGGAGGGCCTAAGCAAGCGCGCGGCGAATAATTCCACAAACAATTATTAGCATAAAAAGAAATAACTTCACAAATAATTATTAGCATAAAAGGAAATAACTACTACACAACCATAATCTCAGGACAATATAGATAAACACCGAATGAAAATGTCAAGTCACAGAATACAATACCATAAATGCTTACAACGTAGAGGGTTGAACCGAGGCACTGGAGGATTTAAAGCCCGGAAGTAAAGACGGGCGATCGGAGGTGGAACCGGTGGCGAGGCGACGGTGACGGTGGCTGTCATCGGCAGAAAGCTGTGGTAACAGATGGTAAAACGGCGGATCTGGCCACGAATGAGTAGATCCGGGCCGGGGGTGAGTAGATCCGCTATTTAGGAGCGGATCCGGGCAAAAATGGAAGGTTTGTGCGGTAGCAATAACGAATCGGGTGGCTAGATTCCCAGATCTGGACTGATCTAGGATTTTTGGTGCTATTGGGATGATGGATATTTGGAAAATAATGGATCAGAGGGTGGTAGCACTAGATCAAGATAGATCTATGATTTTCGGGGCGGTGGGAAGTGGATCCACGAAGGGGAAGGGGGAAGAGTGACCGGCTAGGGTAGGACGGGCCTTAGGGGGTCAGTTTTGAGGAGGAGAGGGGCGGTGAGGGGGCTGGAGGGCTGGCAGCAGGCCGACGGCCTGTTCTGGACAAGGGGGCGGCGACGGACAAGGGGAAAACAGGGAGGAGCCGGTCGGTTTGCTGGCAACAGTCCGACGGCTGTTGGGGGAGGGGGAGGGTTTTAGGGATTCCGGTGGTGGAAAAGGGGAGAAGATGATGGAAATTGATGGAGGGGGGTAGGGGTTACCTTGGGGGGAAAGTTTGGCGGCCTAGGAGTCGTCACCTAGGTTTCCACGGCGTCGGCACCGGGGTGGGATCGCTGGAATCTGGGAAACTCTTTCTCTAAATCCAACAACTGTTCAATTCAGTCTCTAACACTCCTATTTATAAGAAAAGACAAGTTATGACATCCTCATCAACGGCTATGATTGGCCGGTGGGTTAGCCCCTTAAAATACATCAAAACAAACTCATATCATATATATATATATATATATATATATATATATATATATATATATATATATATATATATATATATATAGTTTTTGACTCGCGGCGACGTCCCGGACGCAACCGCGGAGTCCGATCGGCGATCCGATCAAGTCTTCCTGCGCGAATACATGTACGTGGGTCCCGCCTTGCGGCGAACCCCTCCAGGTGCATCTGATGGTTCCCCATCAAGTAGGCTGTTGACCAGCTGTTTTGCGAACTGTGTGACCTGCCTAAGCGGTCTGGTGACTTGGTCTGGCTGTTAAGTGAGTGTTCCAGTATCAGGGTAGTAGGAAGCATCTGTTGGTGTTCAGGAGCTATCGCTGGGCGATATCGCTATCACCAACGATATCGCGGTTTGGCGATCTGACCGGTCTCTCCTTGACAATTCTCAAGCATGTGGTATGTGGATCAGTTCGCGCGGTCTGGTTTGTTAGTTCATGCGAATGGACGGTTTATCTCCAGCACAAGTCAATAAAGGCTGTTTGTGCGACCTTGCGGCTTGAGGTGCGAACAGGCGGCCTCAGGAACTTGTTTTTGCAGTTCATCAGTTCTGTACTTGTCTGTTTTCTGATCTTTATCGGATGCCACGCGAAATCATATCTCGCGCTTGTATGTCTCGCCCTGTAAAGCAGTAAATAATACAAGTGTTGTTCTTACATCTTCTTTACTAATGGTTTACTTGCTCTTGGTTGGTTGAGTGTTCCTGTGACCTTCCCTTCTTAAAATTGTGCATTTTGATCAGCACTTCTGATTGTCAGCAGTAGAATTAAATACCCCCAAAAGCTACTCAAAAGAATTTAAGTATTTGTCATTCAACAGTTAAGGGAACATTCATAATGTGCTTTGTGAAATATTCTTCAAGGAGGATAGTATAGTCACGGTATGATTTGTCATCTAAAAGCTTTTGTGCACTCAAATTTCACTAAAAATGACTCGAACATTAGGATTTTGAGGAACTTAAGGATTTGTTTGATAATGTTTTGAAGCTCAGTGTGCTTAATGTTAATTCCTGCTTTTCATAGCTGGAAAGGTGCTGATAGGTGCGCTATTTGCTTCCTTGCAGGTACTTTAATTCACTACAGAGTGAATGCTTTTCTGGGTGTTTTCTTTCCGATATAAATATGGTTATATCAGCACCGACTGGAAGTGGAAAGACCGCGCTCTTTGAGCTCTGCATGCTTCGGTTGTTCTCACGATTTCTATCTCCGGAGGGAAAGTTCAATCATGAGAAAGGACTTCTTAAAACAGTATGATGTTGAACCCAGTCTTTAGAATTCTTTTTGCTCGGAATTCAAAAATATCAAAGGACAAACTTATAATTGCTGTTTATCCTCCTGTTAAAGATGTATAATTTCATGAAAAAAAGCACACTACTGGTTTAAAAACTTACTTAATTTATAGGAAGTGTGGTTTTGAAGCTTAAACCGTAGTCTTATGGGTTGGCTGACCGACTTTTGTGTGAAAAACAAATTAGTTCATACTATGTCCTTCATTTTAAAGCAATCCAGAAATGGACTTCACTAGGTGCATTTGTTAAATCGAACATCACAACAATCTTGTAATGTGAATGAAACAAAAATTTCTTAATGCCGCTTTTGTTAATCTTTCACTTATGATAGAAACAATTTCAATCTTGGAGAGGACATCAGCACCCTGCAATTAATAAATTGTTAATATGGGGTGTACAACCTCATGATTCGTCGAGTGGGCAAGACGGCGAGGCAGGCTTGCTCTCGCATAAATCGACGAACTCAAGTCAGCACTCGCTGAAGTGGGCGAGTTACCTGACGAGTACTAGTTTCATCGGGCACTCACCAAAGAGGCGGGCGAGTGGTAGTTTCATCGGGCACTCGCCAAAGAGGCGGACGAGTGCTAGTTTCATCGGGCACTCGCCCCTCCGTGAATGTTTTCCATGCAAGGTTTTATTTGTTTGTCTGCGGATAGCCGTTGGCAGAATAATTTGAGGTTCATTTAGTAATTCCGAAAAGCGGGATTGCGCTATTGGCAGTCCCCGCCAGAAAAACTATAAATAGACCCGAAGGGCACCTTTGGAGGGGATCGAGTTTTTAAGCTTCTTCCTCCTCATGTCGTTTTTGGTTGGCTTCGAAGGCTCTCCAAGGTGCCCGTTTTCAGCATTGGCTTGAGAGGGGAAACGCTCAAAGTTCTTCCAGATGTGTGGTGGGTCCTTCGCGCTGTAGTCAGGGTCTGTGTCAAGTTCTAAGTCTTCAGCTTAGCGTTCTTTCTCTGGAGAAGTAGGTGTGGGCTGCCACCTTTGGGTCCGAACTCTCCGTTTGACCAAATTTTGGTTCTAATATTTTTGGTGCGGTGAGCGTAGACCGCAACTTACACAGGAAAATCCGGAGAGTTCCATGGATTGAGACGGGGAACAAGGTGCTGACCACAACGGCTCGCTACAAACTTCGGCACCGGCTACGGTTGAGATGCTGGAGCAGTTCAAGAGGGAGGTCCTGGAGACTATCCACTTCGCCTTCGTTGTTGCGCGCGGTGAGTGCTCGACCCCCGCGATCCAAGTGGTAACGCCGCCAGGGAGGGGCGAGAACCCCCCGGGACAGAAGCCGGGTAAGGAGGCGGCGAGCGGATGGCAGGAGTGGGATCTGGCGGGGAGAGAGCTGTTCCCCAGCCCATCGGGTGCGGGCCCGGCAAGTGCGGCCCCGGCCTGCAAGCTGGTCGCGCGGGTGGAGCATGAGAGACCCCCGAACGGCGGGAGCCCGTTCTGGGAACTGGTGGTTTCCGCGCTCGTTCCAGAAGAGTTCAGGGAGCCAGAGATGACCTATTACACTGGCAAGGATGATCCCGTCCAGCATCTGCAGTGGTTCAAAGACATGGTCTCCATTAGGCCGATGTAGGACACGTTCAAGTGTCATCTCTATGCCATCATCTTGAAGGAGAAGGCAAGGGACTGGTTTCACTAGCTCCCGATGAGGTCGATCTACGCGTTCAAAGACTTACGCCGAAGTTTCCAATTACGTTTCTCAACCTCAAAGAAGAGGAAGAAAAGTGCTGAGGCAGTCTTCAAGATCCAGCACGGGATAGATGAGTCACTGACCAGCTATGTGGAGAGGTTACAGGAGAAGATTTTGCTCATTCAGGAGGTGTCGGGGTTCGCCCTTCAGCTGACGTTCACCGTGGGACTGCGCGGGGGGTTCTTCAAAATGAGCTTGAATCAGAAGCCACCCTGTCTGTCAAGGAGCTGGTGTAGAGAGCAGCAAAGGAGATCGAGGGAGAGGCGGCGAACATGGCATTCGCCAAGAAGCTGGCAAGGTTGAGCAACTCGGAGTTGAGAGAATAAGGAGGTTCTAGACAGCAAGAAGGAAGGAGGGAAGAGTCGAGACCTCAGGAGTTGGGGTGGAGGCATCCGCAGGGACAGGGCATAGGGTTCGCCCAGGGAGGGGGGAACGCCCACAGAGGTCAGGGGAGGTTCAACCCTCTGGGGTGGGGACAAGGCCAAAGGCCACTCCTACCCCCTCCGCAACAGGCTATGGCGATCGGTCGGGGTAGGGGCAGAGGAAGAGGAGCGGGATGAGCAGGAGTTAGGAGAAGGAACCAACCCGCAGAAGGACGGATAGAGGAGGTGCCATTGTCATATTGTGACTTCCATCAGGAGGGGGGTCACACGATGGCCACCTGCCCAGAGTTCTTGGAGATCAGGAGGGCGAGAGGCCCAAGGGAACAACAACCACCTGTAAGGATAGAGGAGGTAACCGACGGGGCGGAGGAGGAAGACCGATGTGTGGATAGGGCAGATGTGGGTACTCGAGGAAGGATTGGGGTGATCCATGGTGGGGTGGGGATCGAGGCCACCCGGAGGGCGAGCCTACACATCATGTTTCGCCAGATCGTGGCTTCGACATCCCAAGCCCCCGCCCCCCCTGAGGAAAAAATCACCTTCTCGCGAAAGGACATGCCAGATCACAAGGATCCGTTCTGCGATGCCCTGGTGATTCAAACCACCATCGAGAACTTCACTGTCTCACAGATCCTCGTTGACAACGAGAGCTCAGTCAACGTCATCTTCAAGAAGGCGTTCGATGAGATGAAGGTGGAGTCGAGGGTGTTTGCCTCGGACGGCCCGCTGTTCGGCTTCATGTGATCTTGGGGGGACAGTCCCGCAACTGCCGATTCATCATTGTTGACGCTCAGAGCAGTTACAACGCTATCTTTGGGCGGCCTCTCATCAGCGCGTTCAAATGTGTCCCGTCCTCGTTCCACCAATGCTTGAAATTCAGCGTAGGGGGAGTCCAGGTCAGGGTCAGGGGAGACCCGAAGGTAGCAAGGCAATGCTACGTAATGGCTATCAACACCCTCTCCTGGAAGGAGGGAGCCGAGGAGATGGGAAGGGAGTTGGAAGGGCGAGCAGGGCAGGAAGGAGGGGTGGAAGAGGCGGAAGTTGAGTTGATGGGCGGAGAAGTGGAGATAGAGAAGCTGGAAGAAGGTGAGAGGATGGCGGAGGTTGAGGAAGAAGAGGAATGCACCCAAGTGGATGAGCTGGGGGAGCTGCTGGGAGACCGGGACTGGGAGATGATCGTTGTGGGAGTGGAGGAAGTAGAGACTTTGGTCCGAGGAGAGAGGGAAGAGGGCAAGTGGGAGGAGCAATCCAAGCTAGAGACAGTGGAGGAGGTAGTGGAAATAGAGGTTCCTTCCCAAGCAGGGAAATTGGAGAGGGTGAGGATTGGTGGGGAGCTTAGCTCGGAGGATCGGGAAAAGGTCCTGGGTTGCGTCTAGCAAAACGTCGACTTCTTTGCTTGGAGCGCGACAGACATGCCAGGGATCGATGCTGACGTGACTTTCCACCGCCTCAACCTTGACCCCAGCGCACGCCCCATACAACAGAAGAAGAGATTCGTCGCCAACAAGTTAGTCGGGCCCATTCGGGAAGAGATGAGTAAACTTCTCAGGGCCGGGTTTGTATCGGAGATCCAATATCCAGGCTGAGACTTCAATGTAGTGATGGTTAAAAAGGGTGATGGACGTTGGAGGATATGTGTTGATTTCTCCTTATTAAATAAATCATGCCTCAAGGATTGTTATCCTCTGCCTCGGATCGACGCGCTGGTTGACTCACTGTCAGTTTTTCTCTAATGAGTTTTCTAGATGCTTTTTCAGGGTACCACCAGATCTGCATGCACCCGCCTGATATCACGGATGTCTCCTTCATCACAGGAGATGGGTGCTACTGCTATCAGATGATGTCCTTGGGACTAAAGAATGCATGGGCAACTTACCAAAGAATGATGGTCCGAGTCTTTCAGGAGCAAAATGGCAGGAACCTGGAGGTCTATGTGGACGACCTTTTGGTGAAGAGCAAGGACATTGAATCTCACCTTTAAGACTTGACAAAAACGTTTGGAACTTTGAGGAAGTTCAAAATGAGACTCAACCTCCAGAAGTGCGTCTTCGGGGGAAGCAATGGCAAGTTCTTGGGCTACCTTCTCACCCCAGTGGGCGTTGAGCCTAACCCTGATATTCTGACAAGGTGAAAGTCATACTAGAGTTAGGATCGCCGAAGAGCGTGAAGGAGATCCAATGCCTCACAGGGAAGCTGGCTGGGTTAAGCATGTTTCTCTCACGGGCGGGGGAGAAGTGCTCACCTTTCTTCAGGCTGCTGCACAGAGGTAAGAAGTTTGAGTCGACCTCCAAGTGTGAGGAAGCTTTCCAGGCTTTCAAAAAGCAGCTCACGCAGGCCCCGTTACTCCAGGGTCCCAAGGAGGGGGAGTACCTAGCCTTATACTTGGGAGTGGGGGCCGAGGCAGTAAGCTCCGTACTGGTTCGGGAGGAAAGGAGAAAACAGCTATCAATTACGATGTCAGTAGGGTCCTAAGGAAGGCGGAACTTAGATACCCAATCCTGAAGAAGCTGGCATTCGCACAGGTTGTCTCGGCCAGAAAGCTCCGGCCGTACTTTCAGGCGCACTCCATCCGGGTGGTGACCGACCACCCCCTTCGCAGTATCCTGGAAGGGGTCGAGCACTCGGGGAGATTAGCAAAATTGTCGGTGGAACTCAGCGAGTTTGACATCTCGTTTGTCCCCAGGCTATCGATGAAGGCGCAAGCGATGACAGATTTCCTGGCAGACTACGTGGCCGAAGGTGTGGAGCCAGAGCCTTCTTCCCCGGCAGCTTGGGAGATGTTGGTGGACGGAGCGTCGAGGAAGCATTCTTACGAGGGAGGGGTGATCTTGGTAAGCCCACTGGGGGCGAGGATCGAGCAGGGAATAGACATTCACTTTCCCCTCACCAACAACCAGGCCGAGTACGAGGCTGTGATTGCGGGGTTACGTTTAGCCAGGGAGTTGGGGGTGCAGGACTTAGGAGTCTCAACGGACTCCATGGTGGAGGCGTGTCAAATTAGAGGAGAGTTCGAGGTTAGGGAGCCAACACTCCAGCGCTACCTTGCAAAGGTCAAAAGCCTCACAGGGCAATTCCGCACGTTCTTAATTCGACATGTGCCCATGGAGGAGAGTTCCCCGACCGATCTTCTGGCCAAGAATGGTCCTCGGGCAGGAAGCACGGCGACTGAGCTCTTTCGGCCGTCCATTGAGGAAGGGGAGTTAATGGAGGTGGAGCGACGAGCGTCATGGATGGATCCGTTCATCACCTACTTGACTTCGGGCAAGTTCCCGGAGGGGGATTGGGACAAGAGGCGGTTCAGACATAAGTCGTCATACTACCTATTGCGTGAAGAAGGGTTATACCGGAAGACCCTCACCGGGCTGCTAGCCAGGTGTATATCAAAGGAAGAGGTTCCCAAAGTTCTGGAGGAGATCCATTCAGGAGAATGCGGCAGCCATTCCGGAAGCAGGACCTTGGAAAGAAGGGTGTTGAGGCAAGGTTATTTCTTGCCAAGTCTCAGTAAGGATGCTGCAGAGTTTGCAAAGAAATGTCAAAAATGTCAGCTGTTTGCGCCCCTGCAACTCCTGCCTGCGTAGAGGCTCAGGACCATCACAACCCCATGACCTTTCGTAATATGGGGGATGGATCTGGTTGAACCCTTCCCCCAGGCCAGCGGTCAGAGAAAGTTTCTACTGGTCATGATCGATTACTTTTCAAAATGACTGGAAGTAAAGGCGCTGACCAAGATAACCTCCCAGATTATTAGAAGTTTTGTGTGTGTGTATGGGGGGGGGATAGTCTGTTGACATGGGCTCCTATAGCCATAGTCACAGACAACGGGCCACAGTTTGCTAGCGATGAATTCGTCAGCTTCTGTGGTCAGCTGAGCATAGATCTTTGATTTGCGTCTGTCCACCACCCTAGAAGTAATGAGCAGGTGGAGACGGCCAACAAGATAATTGTAAACTGGCTTAAAAAAAGGTCGAAAACCTGAGGGGTAACTGGGTGGAACAACTCCCCTCAGTCTTGTGGGCTTTGAGAACCACGCCAAATACGGGCACGGGCAAGACCCCCTTCAAACTCTCTCATGGGTCCGAGGCTGTGCTACCAGTTAAATTTATGGTAAGGTCACCAAGGGTGATCTCGGCAAGGGAAGGAAATGAGCAATGACGAATAGCGAACGAGGAAGAACAAAAGTTCTCACTCGACCTAGTGGAAGAGCTCCAGGACCTGGCAGCTGTCCGACAAGAAGAGGTCAAACGACGAATGGCTAGGTATTTCGACAAGCACATTCATGTCAAGCAATTCCAGAAGGGGGACATACTCTTTAGGAAGGTCGATGCGGCCGGAAGGGGGGCAACAGTCGGAAAGCTCAACCCCATTTGGGAGGGCCCCTATATTGTAGGAGAAGTCTTGAGGTCAGGGGGGTATCACCTCCGGGATGTGTAGGGGATACCCTTTGACCGCGCATGGAGCGGCGATGATTTAAAGTGTTTCTATCCATGACAACAACTTTCAATATATTGATAATTTCTTTCATAACCTCGTCTGGTTGTAGGTCTGTGCGATGGGTATGACATGTGAAAGCCCTCGATTGGATCTCACTGACCAGGCTCTCACTAGTTGACAACAGTGTTGTAGATGTAGGCCGACATGTCGGCCGACATAAAGGTTTTGGGGATAAAACATCACGACATCGATATTTTAAGCAAAAATGTCATTTTTGAAAATATCACCCGATATATCCATTTAACCCGATATATCAGACGATATTTCGCGACCAATATAACGTCGATAGTGTTAAAAATATTGTTTTCATTTTTGATGAGACCAAACACCGGTTAAGGTGTTACCGTATGATCTTGAGGTCATGAGTTCGAGTCCTAGAAGCAGCCTCTTGCAAAAATACAGGGTAACGTTTGCTTGCGTTTCACCCTTATGGTGGGATTCTTCCCCGGACCCATGTTACACGGGGATGTTTTGTGCACTAGGTTGTTCTTTTTGAAGAGACCAAACATAAATATTTTATTTTGTGCTTTATTTCGTGCATCACTCTAAGTTTAGTGTCGATTAATTTCTCATTTCGCTCTCATTTGGTGAACTTTATCTCGTTTATTGCAGTCAGCGACTCTTTCTTGTGTAATTTATAAACATACACTATGTGTATATATGTTTATTATGTAATTTATAAACATACATTTTGTATTCAATTGTTCATATTTATAAAAACTGTGTATATACATGAATAAATTTATTGAAGTACTAAAATCGACATTGTAAAATATTCCTGATATATCTCCCGCAATCTGACATCCGATAATTCAAACTCAAATCGACATAAACCCGACATCCTACATCTGCAACCTTGGCTGGCAGGGCCGATAGGTCGCTCATGTGGCTGCACCTCTGATTGGATCCCGCCGACCAGACTCTCAGTAGCTGGCAGGGCCGACTGGTCGCTCCGATGGTGGGTGGTTGTGAAAGGAAAAGTTAGCAAAGCCCTCGATTGGATCCTGCTGACCAGACTCTCAATAGCTGGCAGGTCCGGCAGGTCGCTTGTGTGGCTACACCTCCGATTGAATCCCGCTGACCAAGCTCTCACTAGCTGGCAGGGCCGGCTGGTCTTTCTGATGGTGGGTGGTTGTGAAAGGAAAAGTTAGCAAAGCCCTCAATTGGATCCCCCTATCTAGGCTCTCACTAGCTAGCAGGGTCAGCAGGTCGCTCATGTGGCTACACCTCCGATTGGATCCCCCTGACCAGACTCTCACTAGCTGTCCGGGCCGGCTGGTCGCTCGGATGATGGGTGGTTGAGAAAGGAAAAGTTAGCAAAGCCCTCAATTGGATCCCGCTGACCAGGTTCTCACTAGCTGGCAGGGCCGGCAAGTCGCTCGTGTGGCTACACCTCCGATTGGATCCCGCTGACCAGGCTCTCACTAGCTGGCAGGGCCGGCTGGTCCCTCGGATGGTGGGTGGTTGTGAAAGGAAAAGTTAGCAAAGCTCTCGATTGGATACCGCTGACCAAACTCTCACTAGCTGGCAGGGCCGGCAGGTCGCTCGTGTGGCTACACCTCCGATTAGATCACGCTGACCAGACTCTCACTAGCTGGCAGGGCCGGCTGGTCGCGCGGATAGTGGGTGGTTGTGAAAGGAAAAGTTAGCAAAGCCCTCGATTGGATCCCACTTACCAGGCTCTCACTAGCTAGCAGGGCCGGCAGGTCGCTCGTGTGGCTACACCTCTGATTGGATCCCGCTAACCAGGCTCTCACTAGCTGGCAGAGCCGGCTGGTCGCTCGGATGGTGGGTGGTTGTGAAAGTAAAAGTTAGCAAAGCCCTCAATTGGATCCCGCAGACCAGGCTCTCACTAGCTAGCAGGGCCGACAGATCGCTTGTGTGGCTACACGTCCGATTGGATCCCCCCGACCAGGCTCCCACTAGCTGGCAGAGCCGGCTGGTTACTCGGATGGTGGGTGGTTTTGAAAGGAAAAGTTAGAAAAGCCCTCGATTGGATCCCGCTGACCAAACTCTCACTAGCTAGCAGGGTCAGCAGGTCGCTCGTGTGGCTACACCTCCAATTTGATCCCGCGGACCAGGCTCTCACTAGCTGTGAAAGGAAAAGTTAGCAAAGCCCTCGATTGGATCCCGCTGAACAGGCTCTCACTAGCTGGCAGGGCCGGCATGTCGCTCGTGTGGCTACACCTCCGATTGGATTCCGCTGACCAGACTCTCACTAGCTGGCAGGTCGGTTGGTCGCTCGGATGGTGGGTTGTTGTAAAAGGAAAAACTAACAAAGTCCTCCGATTGGATCCAGTTTATCAATCTCTCGCTAGCTGACAGGGTCAGGTGGTTGTCAGGTTTGGGGTGTACAAGAGGAGTAACATCGAGGCAAACGAGTCAGCGGGTGCGGATCCTCACTCGCCAGGTGCAAGGGGAAAATGAGTGGCGAGTGCTCTTCCCGCTAAATACAGCCAGGGTGGAAAGGCGAGACACCCCCTCGGCATGAGGACAAAACAAGAAACGGGACTGAGGCCCCTGAGCCTGCTCGCATCTAACTAACACTCACGACTTGACAATGGATCGAGAACACGATTATAGAGCCCTAAGAGTGCAAGCATGCAGAAAGCTATAGCAAAGAAATTTAGCCTGACTTAACGGTGACCCTGGGCAACGCGGTTCGCCACTCGCGAGATGGCCTACCTAGAGTCAAGCAATGATCCCGGCAAAACGCTAAAGACCCACGACACGAGGATGTTAAGTGAGAGTGGGTGCTACACAGAGTGCGAGGCCGAGCGAGAGCGTAAAAGAAAGCTGAATAATCAGAATCGCCCTCAAGAAAACGGATATAAATATATACGGGTTGAGTACAAAACGAGTGCCAAAAATATTAAAAGAGGTCCCGCCTCGAATATACAATCGAAAAAACAAAATTTCCGAATCTCGCTGAACCGGACGCCGACCTCTCGCTCTCGCGGAGGACCGGATCTGCCTCGTCCTCAGAGTCCGGGAGCGGGAGAAACAACTCGGGGACCACCTCCTTCACCGTGAGCCTCGCACCCTCACTCGTCGGTAGTCCCGCCTGCTGCATCACTTGAAGCGTATGCTGCGCCGCCTTGGTTGCGTTGGCCTGCAACATCTCGTTGATCTCGCGGTCGGAGCACTGCTTGAACTTGCTCCCGCCAGGGGTCGGCGGGAAGACAACCTCAAGCAGCTGGCCGACCTGGGACTTCAGCCCCTTATTTTCCTTTTCCAGAGCGGCGACCCGAGAATGTAGTCGTTTGGTCTCCGTGGCATCCTACAGAGTCATAAGAAGGGGGTTAGCGTAGAAAAGGGTTGAGGGATGGAAGCGTAAGGGAATGAAAGGATTAGCGCTTATCGCTCCGCCCAGTTGCTCCGCCAGTACCTTCTCCGAGGTCTCCAGCCTCTTCTTCAAGCTCACAACCTCCTTCAGCGCAACATCAAGCTCCCGCTCGCAGTCTGCAGCGTTGCGGTCAAGGTGTTGGCTGCGATGCCCCAGCATGTGGGCTAGTTCCAGGGCACGAAGCTAAGCCCGCGCGCTCTCGTGCGCCAATGTTCGGGTGGTATCCTTGTCAAAAATCGCCGCATCCGCTCGCCCGTAAAGGTCAAAGGCGAATGTATAGGCCAGGCTGTTGGTGGTGTCCTGCTCTATCCAGGAGGGGAGAAGTGTGGAAATGGAAGCCCTGTTAGCCTCCCGGTCCCAGAGGAGCAAGGGCTCCCCGACCTCGTCACTGTGCTTCTCGCCAAAGCCAAAATTTCGGTGCCCTTTTGGCACGGGCTTCTCAATGGCCTCCTCACCTGATGGCCCACTCGGAGCCGGGACCTTCTCCATCAGGGTTCCGGCGACCTGCTTCCCTCTCGCGGAACCCTGGGATATCGATCTCTTGGTTGTTGGGGAGGTAGAGGATGTATCATAGTCCGCGGGGACGATCCGCTTTTGAACGACGGGCTCAAAAGAAGTTCGACCGCCTCGATGCGGGCAAGGTCTGTGGGCGCGACCCTAACACTCGCATAGGGAGGGCGCAAGGGGATATCTCGCTCTCCTGCGGATGACATTAGGATCAGTTGAAGAAGGCTAAAAGGAGAGGGCGAGGGCGAGAGGAGGTACATGCTCCGGGGAGGACAACGGCATGCGAGTCGGCATTTCTTCTCAAATAGCCGACCTCGAAATTCTTCCCGATGAAGAACGCGAAGAGGTTGGCCTCGTGACCTCCCACGGTGGGAAGGAGGTAGGTGGCCTCATCCTGCTGGATGGGCGAGAAGGGGATGTTGCCAAAATCTCCTTTGACGAAGACAAACTTCCTCAGCCAGTTGTTATTTTTGTTGGCGGTCTCGCGGACCTTGGCGTGTTGGCTGGAGAAGAACGCGGTTCCGTCCTTATTGGTCTGGAAGGCAAAGAGTTTGCGGAAGACGGCGAGGTTGAATTCGATCCGCTCTTCACGCAGGAAGTAGGCGAATGCCACTAGCATGGTAATGGAGTTCGGGTTGAGCTGGGCCAAGACCACACCGAGGTACTTAAGAACCAGGCGCACCTCTGGCCAGAGCGGCAATCGCAACCCCACCTCGAAGTGCAAGATGGGAATGACGAGCTCGTTAGGGTGAAGATCGTTGATTGACTCAAACTCGCCCGGGAGGCGAGCAACAAACCCGGGCGAGATGTAGTTAGCGACCACCACGAGGTATTCGCTCTCGACAAGGTTGCAGTGCAGGAATGTGTAGTCCGAAAAAGTCCACGCGCTCTTCGACCTACCCTCGGCATCGCCTCCACTATCACTCATCGACGAGTGTTTGCGAGTGCTCATATGCGCGTGCGAGTGTTCTGGAGTGTTTTGCGAGCGGTCAGGGGTGCTTACGAGAGCTTAGAGACGAAGACGACACAAGAAGAGGCTATTAAATACAATGGGTGAGGGAGTAAAGGAGGGGCTATTTATAGAAGAGATAATGTGCGGGAAGAGGTCGAGACGGCGGTGGTGCGGATAGCAAAATTTTCCACACCTCGATTTTCGTGTCAACCTAATTTCCCTCTCATTCGCCATCAAATCAAGACCCACCCGCCGATGGCGAGGCATGGAGGGAGAAAGGCGCGGAAGCAAAGCCCCATACTACACGAGCAGAGTAAAGGGTACTAATGCTGTAAATCGCGAACACACCAGGAAGTTCAATGCAATATTACAGAATTTGAGAAACAGTAAAAATTACAGCCCAGAAGAAAGGGAGGGGAAGTGCAAGCGCCTGTAGGCTCAATGCGGGAGCCATTTCCGTCTGCCCCGGCCCTGTAGTCCTGAATTCGGCGGCGCGCGAGGGTAATGATAATCGCGCATGACGCGAAGCTCCCGTTGAACCAGACTTAGCTGATCCTCAGTCCGCGAAATGTGCCTCCCTGGGGAGGTCACCTCGCTGGTAGCTCTTCGCCGCATCTCGCCGAGGAGTTGCGCATAATCTCACTCGAGGCCCAAGACTTGCCGCTCGGCGACGTCCCTGTCCTCTTGAACCTGGCTGTAGATCTCGCGCAGCATCAACCCATGCTTTCTGAATAACGCGGTCATCCGCCTCTTCAGCACCACAGCGTCCATGGGGTCGCCCAAGAAGTCTGCGATCTTATCCGGGGAGGGAGGAGGCGAGAATTCCTCCTCAACTTCGGTGGACGAGACATCATGGTAGCCTGCGAATGGGGACGATTAACTAAAAATCAAGCCGGAGGAAAAGAGCGTGGAGGATATCCCATCTTACCTGGTGAGGGTATTATCCCCTTGCCGGGTCGTGGGCAGGAGGTGTCGGGCGCCCCCTGGAATGGTTCACCGGAGGTAAATGCGAGGGATTTCCCCAAGTCGGGGTGGGCAGGCACGCGATCCGTCGATAGGTTAGAATCAGGAGTAGAGCCGTCGAAGTCCCCTTCGGCAGGGAGGTTGGCTCCAGGTGTGATAGCGAGTACGGTCCGGGGAGGTGATGGCCTCGGCGGTAGGGCGGATATACCAGTGGTTCCAAAGATGGTATCTGCGAAAGGCAACGATTAGCAAAAGCCCAAGGCCTCCGGAAGATCAGGGCGAGGAGGGCGAGTAGCTCACCAGGCGGAGGCGGGGCGACATTGGAGATTAGGAGATCAGTGTCCAAGCCCACGCGGCCGGTCCTCACCTCCGACGAGCACGGTTGTTTGAGCGCCGGGTCCCCGCCCGTGGTCTCCTCGAGAAGAACGCTTTGTAGGCGAACAAGATATCTTCAATCCCCCTCGACATTTTACGAAATAGTCCACTCACATACTTGGGTGGCGAGTGCAGAGGGGGCGGGTTCGGATGCGAGGGACCGCCCTCCAGGTTGCGCTTGGCCTTCTTCGGCCGGAGGGGCGAGCCCGGAGCACGTCTGGAAAGCTAAGACGCGAATTCGATGGTGGATGACCGGTTGTTCTCCCTCGCAGCATCCAAGCGGGCCTGGGCTTCTTCCGAGAGCAGCATTGAGTGGACACAGTAAGTTATCCTGGCAAAGAAGAGGTAGGGGGCAAACATGGGGCACTCTCACTCCATTTGTTGGAGGTATTTATAGTGCACAAGAGGGACCCACCAAAAGATTCCGTCCAAGTCAGCATGCACTCTCCAAACACGGGGGTTTGCACTTTTCTTTCTGATCTTGGGACAATCTCACAAAGAGTGGAGATTGTGTACAATCTCTTGATTCGTCGAGTGGGCAAGACGGCGTGGCAGGCTTGCTCTCGCCTAAATCGACGAACCCAAGTCAACACTCGCCGAAGTGGGCGAGTTACCTGGCGAGTACTAGTTTCATCGGGCACTCGCCAAAAAGGCGAGCGAAGTCTAGTTTCATCGGGCACTCGCCAAAGAGGCGGGCGAGTGCTAGTTTCATCGGGCACTCACCCCTCCATGAATGTTTTTCATGCAAGGTTTTATTTGTTTGTCTGCGGATAGCCGTTGGCAGAATAATTTGGGGTGCATTTAGTAATTCCAAAAGGTGGGATTGCACTATTTGCAGTCCCCGCCAGAAAAACTATAAGTAGACCCTGAAGGGCACCTTTGGAGGGGATCAAGTTTTTAGGCTTCTTCCTCCTCAGGTCATTTTTGGTTGGCTTCAAAGGCTCTCCAAGGTGCTCCTTTTCAGCATTGGCTTGAGAGGAGAAACACTCAAAGTTCTTCCGGGTGTGTGGTGAGTCCTCCGCGCTGTAGCCAAGGTTTGTGTCAAGTTTCAAGTCTTCAGCTTAGCATTCTTTCTCTGGAGAAGTAGGTGTGTGCTGCCCCCTTTGGGTCCGAACTCTTCGTTGGACCAAATTTTGATTCCAACATGAGGTGACAAATACTTATTCGTCATGGTCAACTTTTTTAAGCTCTTAGTAGTTGATAGTATATTGTTACGGACCCGCACGCTACGGACTAATGTCGGGGCATCACCCACCTTGCCCCGCGGGACGACAAGTTCGGACTTGGGGAGGGCGACATCCTGTTACCGTTGCGAGATATCTATTGTTGCTATTTTATGTTTTGTCGCATCTATTTGTATGTCATATTTTTATTTCATGTCGCATTTTTATTTTTCATGTCGCACTTTTAAAATGGCCTTGTACATCTTCCTTCCTACTTAGGAAGGCATGTGGTAAATGAAAAAGGCAAGCAATTAATATAAAAAACTCTCTCTCTCTAATTTCTCCTCTCTCCCTCTCTTCCTAAAGTCCCACTGTGCCCTAAGAAGCCCGACGCTCGCTCAATCGCATGCCGCACTCCGTCGCGCCTCCTCTCTCGCTGGATTACTCCTCCTCCAGGCTTCTACTATAGCTTTCCACGAAGGGGAACTCTAATTTCCTCATCAATTTCCATCTCTCACGGCCACAAACGAGGTCTCAATCCGGGGCTCCTATCATATATACATCCTATCATCTTTCTTCCTTGTGAACATAATAGGAGCGCACCACATAGGAATACTTAACACCACATAGGAATACTTAACACCACATAGGAATACTTAACACCACATAGGAATACTTAACACCACATAGGAATACTTAACACCACATAGGAATACTTAACACCACATAGGAATACTTAACATCACATAGGAATACTTAACAAGTGAAACCATATCCAAAAGCTCTTGTAATTTACCTTTGACTCATGAAGTTCACCTGTAACCATCTGATAGGGACCTTGGTGTCATGTTCCCAAAGCCTCATCATTATAATTAAATATGGTCATGACTAAGATGACAGAAAATCATGGTCTAAATTTAAAATCTTGCATGAGTAATCAATCCTCAATTAAGTAACAATATAACGGAAATCTAATAAATCACATATCCATCAAGTACTTTGATCCACTATAAGGGGTCTATAATTGACATAATGTTCCATAAACTTATTGTCTCAAGATACAATATCAATTGTAATCTTGGATAAATGCTATGTTATTAAAGGCGCACCTCAGGCGCACCTAAGGCTCCAGGCTCACTAGACTTAGAGGTTTGCGCCTCCGCGCGCCTTATTTATGACTTTAGAATATAAAAGACGCGTCTGAGTGAGATTTTTGTTGTAATTTTTTTTTCAAAAATTAAGGAAAAAATAATGTAAGAACTCAATAATTTTTTATTGATTTAGTGTTTGGGAAAGATGTTTGTGCATTGAGACTTAAGATATGACGCAAGTCACCATATTGATTCTATTTTTAAGAGATATAAGCGATAGTAATGAATGATTAATTTGTATACTAGATAAAGAATTTGATCGAGAAGCTGGAATGATGTTTGATGCTGTTTATTTAAAATGGATGTGGTTGCGCCTTGCTTTTGTCAGGCGCGCGCCTGTGCCTTGAGCCTAGGCTCCAAGACCCTTTTGCACTTTGGTGCGCCTTGCGCCTTTAATAACTAAGGATAAAGAGAAGCCCGGTGCACAAATCATCTCCGCGATCGAGGGTCCGTGAAAGGGTCCCACCACAAGGGTGAAATGTAGGAAAATCTTTCCTGTAATCTTGGATGACAATAAAAAAACTTAAATGTAAATGAATTAGTACTTGCAACTGAATTTGGATCAGTTTGTTTCCGCGTTAATGTTCCGTTGCGTTCCTGCAGTAACGACATTCGTTTTTGTATCCTGTTTGTGGCGGCGTTGTGCCGGCATCAGCGGAGTAAAGTGTTGTTGCCATCAGAGCTTTCTCACAACTTCTCAGAGCTCCTTTTCAACGCGGTGTTCCCGACGCATGATCGCCAGCGTTGGACGCTGCCGCCTCCAGCCTCTCCTTCCGACTTCTTCTTTACCGCCACCAGATCTCTTCCTCCATTGCCATGGACGTTGGTGAGAAGCTTTTCCATGGGTGCGAGAAGCTCTGCGTGGCAGGAGAGATCCTCTCATGCCAGCGAGAAGTTTTACCTCTACCGCCTTGAAGCTCTGCGTGCCAAGAGTGATCCTCTCGTTCCTCCCTCTTCCGGTGAACATAATTAATAAATCAAATCTCTATCCCGGTGACCAAAGTTTATAGTCTATTTTCATTATTTTCATTATTATGTTTATTAAATCAAAATCTCTGTCCCGTGCATGAACAAGTAATAAATCAAAATCCTAAGTATATTATTATTATGATTACTATTATTACTAAATTAAATTTGTAATTTTTTATTATAATCCATTCTAATAAATATAATTGTAATTTATTTTGATAATTGAGTGTAACAGAAATATCTCCGTTATTTTACCAAACTGTTTCTAGCTCTGTCACCGTTGTTTTACCAAACTGTTTCTCCATTATGAACAACTCAATTGTTAAAGCTTCATTCTCATAACTTCATTTGTCACCGCCACCGCCAAAATAAACTGACCATTTATATCATAAAGGTAACCATGTTTTGGTTTTAGTAAAATCATGTATATTTCTGCAATGCATAATACCCCTATTTGTCAATTTTAGTGTTAACATCAATGTAAATAAAACATAATACAATCAAATTCTATAACATGACATAATCAAATATAACTTGTCATGTTCCAATCAAATATTTGATTAAATCTAATTAAATTACAACTCATTAAGATTTAATAATTTCATTTGAAAAAATTATGAGTAAATCTAATTATTTAACCTAATCATGTGAAATGGCGATGCTCGTGATCATGTAGATAATGGTTATGATGGACCATCATCAAGACTTTGACGCAAATAGAACTACAACAAGTTTGGGATGCTATAAATGGTTGGGGAATAAAGAATTCACATATAGCTAACTTTTTGTGATCAAAATGATAAATTTATGTGGACATGTAGTAAAAAGTGTTTGTCCTTGCCCTAAGTAAAGTTAAAAACTCACGTTACATTTGATTTTCGAAATTATTGTTGAGAATAACCTCACATTAGGAAACTAATATAGTCTTGTGCATTTAATATAGATCATACGTTTCTCCACCTACCACCAATTTGATTTAAGCTTCGTTTGGTGCGACTTATTTGCTCTGGTAAGTTTGTCAAAAACGTCATTATCATATAATGTATGTTTGGCAAGACATAGGTTATGTCCGCTACCAAGAAAATAAAGAAGTTTTTAGCATAAAATGCATGAATTTTTTTAGGTTAGGTCGGGTGTTGACGAACGACGGTTCATGACCACCGCGTTCACGACCGTCGCCACCACGCCAAACAAAGCCTTAGATTTGATGCTTAGCTTATAACATGGTATTGATAGGAAAAATGGATTTTCTATATATTCAACAATTGAACAATAGTAATACATATACGTGTACAGGGGAGGGTGATCATAACTTTCGTAGTGACTGTAAGCTAACACTACCACTCTTAAAGCACATCATATCTAACACCCCCCCCCCCCCCCACACACACACAGAAACTTACGGGGATCATGCATTGAGAGTTTTAATAGTAGATATGCATGTTGGGTCCTGATCTGCAGCTTTGTTATCAAATCTGCAATCTGCTGCTCGGAAGGAATAATGGAGCAAGAGTGTTACGACCATAGTGTTCACGTAGGAAGATAGCGTCCACGCCGATATGCTTGGAAAGAAAATGACTAACCTAGTTATGATACCATGATAGGAATAATGGATTTTCTGTATATTCACAATTGAACAATAGTAATACATATACATGTACAAGAGAGGGTGATCCTAACACCCGTGGTGACTCTAAGCTAACACTATTGCTCATAAAGTATATCATATCTAACAGGCATGATAGCTGGTCAGGCCTAACTGCCTACACATACATTATCCAATTAAAAAGATAGTTTGCATGCTAGAGATCAACGATCCTACAAATGAGAAGGTGTGTTGAGACTAATTCCATGTTGTGAAGCTTTAATAACCTTGTGCACTTGATATAAATTCTCGGTCCTCTCCACCTACGACAAATGTTTTAGGTTGGATTCTTACATTATAATAATGGCTATATTTGAAAGTTCAGTATAATTTTGGAGGGATGAGTGAGAACAATAAGGGCACAAGGTATGACACATAATTGGAATTGTAAAAATGAATTAGTCCTTTCCCTAGATAGAGCTAATGAAGAATAAAGATTTATAAAACATTTACAAATATTTGGCGTAAGGCATCAATGGTTGTTATCTTGTTTTCCTTCTCTTGTGAAGTAAAGTTTATTCTGCACTAAATATTTTATTCAGTAAAGGTGAAAAAAAATTCAAATGTTTCTTTTGAACTAATTTTGTTCTTTTGCTGTTCCTTATGATCAATGCAAATAAGATCTACATAGCTCCATCAAAGGCCTTGGTACAGGAAAAGCTTCGCAATTGGAATATGAAGCTTCCTACTTGGGGAATTTCTTGCTTGGAATTGACTAGTGACAATGAATCTTATAACACAAAGAACATACATGAAGCCGATATCATTCTAACAACACCCGAGGTGAAGAAGATGCCACTATTTGTATATATCTTTTGTAGAATAGAAAGTTTATCTTGATTTTCTAGCATATTTTGCTGAACTTAGTTATTTTTACAGAAATTTGATGCTGTGACTCGTCATGGAGTTAAAGATGGAAGTTTAAGCTTCTTCAGTGATATTTCGCTTGTACTAATTGATGAAGTTCATCTGCTGAATGATCCACGTGGGGCTGCTTTAGAAGCTGTAGTTAGCAGAATAAAGATGCTTTCACGGAGCAAAGAGATGGCATCTAGTCCTCTGGCCAGTGTTCGTTTCTTGGCAGTTTCTGCTACAATTCCAAACATTGAGGATCTTGGTAAACTGATCATATGAAAAATTATAATTGCCCCTTAAATTTCTGCAATTAATCTAGGAAATTCCTTGCCTTTTAATTTTCTAGCGGAATGGCTCTTGGTGCCTTCTGAAGGTATGAAAAGGTAATCTTCCATAAATTTATGAGGAATGCATGTTTAACTGATTAATACATCCAATAGACTAAGTAAATGACTGCAGATTTGGAGAAGAAATGAGGCCGGTGAAGCTGGTGACAAAAGTTTTTGGTATATTCAGCTCCTTACCTTTATTCCATACTTGACTGTACCTTTATATTTCTATTTATATCTTTATCTACTAGCTAAAAATTAATTTTTTTGCCTCCAATGAAAAGAAAGGTTGCTTGATGTTGATGTCATCAAGTAACCCGTGTGAGTGCTTTCACCACCTCATCCAGCTGAAGGGTAGTCACAGATTTTACCCGTAAAGCGTATTTGTCGAATTTTTTCAGTTCTAGCAAGATTTTTTGTTTCTATTTATGGCAACTTATACTTTGTATTTACTCTTTTTTTTCTTTTACTATTTTGAGCTTGTTTCTGTTGTCACTAAATACTCCAATCCCACCCCAATTGTTAATAAAAAGGAATCCAATCTTGTATTTTCAAACCTACTCGCTGTGAGTGTTTCTCAAGAGATTGTTCTGTATGATGTCTAAAATGTGAGCCACTTGTGCTGGCTAGAGTGTCAGTCTTGCGACGATTGTTGGTTCTCAATAATCAGAGATTTTTGAGATCTGCATTAGGTAGTATCAAAGCCTTCAACATGTTGGAGGCACTTTGTAAATGTGGCTATGTAGGAAGCATAAAACATCTTGGAGATGAACAAGATGTTACGGGACTTCTTGTGTTGTTGGGGCATATTTAGTCTTTTCTGTAGAATTTGAATATTCGTCTTCAATGTTTGGCGCACACAGACGATTTACAGGGCCCAAAGAGGCAACTGGATCAGAAGCCCCCAATAGCATCACATGTGAATCACGCACATGACATCCCAATTGAAGATCTTGATTTGTAGACTGATAGTCGACAAAGTGGGCCTAGAATGAATCTTTCTGGTTCAGATGAGGAGGATGCTAGTCATGTTGCAAAGCAGGATCAACATGATGTCTACTACGTCGACAAGAACTTAAGAGAGGAATAGAACTTGGTTAATCTCATGCATACCTCGTACAATGACCCAAGAGGAAACTTCCAATGTTCTTCCAACCCTGCCACAAATTAGTGAGAGTTGCATTTTTTTGGACCATTCAAGCACTCCACTCTCGCTAGAATCAAGGTCCCACCGAATAAGTTTTGATCCACTCGTTAGACCAAATTGAAGACTATGCCACATGGGAGCATCAGTCAGAGTTCATGGTAAAGTTCCTCTCCTTTGAGCATAAGGGCATGGTTGACATGATGGAGATGAGTGATGTTACATATCTCCCCATTGTGGGAGCACGTGACAGAGGAAACCAAGACAGAAGATAATCAAAGAGAGCTTGATAGACCAAATTGAAGACTATGCCGCATGGGAGCATCAGTCAGGGCTCTATTCTCTATCCTGAGGCTAGTAGAATCCCATCGGTAGCTTGATAGGATATTTTTTAACTGTGATTGGGCTTTCTGTCTCTATCGGCAACCTGATCTCCACCAAGCCTCTGATAGAATCCGATTTGTTTTTATTTTCTTGAAATATTGTTTTTGTGTGGGATCTTTTTGTGCTTTTGCTTGAGATGTATTTGAGGTGATGGATTAATGAATCTAGGTCACACGAGATTTATTTTCCAAGTTTTTTTCTTTGGTTAGCCGATCCCATACGAGAGAACCCTTCATTCCAATAGCCATCCCCAACACTCCTTCATTTGTCGATTCAGTGCCCCTCCTATCGAGGTGAGAGCCCAGTCATCTTTCTCAGCTTCACGGTTGTGTCCTCATGTTCTTCCAAGATTGGGAACCCTAGAAGAGCAAGGAGAAAGAAATTCTCAAGCGAATTCTTTGATACAATTCTGCAATGACCATGGATTCATGTCTGCACCCGTGATCACTATGCATTTCAATGATGATGCATTTTATACCATACAAGAGGACACCTAATGCAACTCTTGTTACAAAACTATTTTTTTCACTAAGGTCGTGATATTACATGGTGTCTTGAAGAAGATTGCTTCGGACAAGGATACAGCATTCTTAAGCACATTTTGAAGGTGACTTTGAGGCTTGTTGGGATCCTCGAATTTAGTAGCACCACACACCCATGGACCGTCAACCAGACTTAAGTTGTCAACCCCACTGGAGATCATGATAAGAAATATCTGCAGGGAGAAGTCAAAGTTGTGATATTTTGCCTTAGCCCAGAAAGAATTAGCTTACAGTTGTGCAGTTTGCACATTAGCTTGCAACTCACTCCTTAGCTTGGAAAGAATTAACTTATAGTAGCGCAGTTTGTGCATTAGCTTGCAATTCACTATTTGACGTGATCTATTTCAAGGTGCTGAATCATATACTTGATTGGCAAGGAAGATTTTTCAAGGGTTCGCAAGCGACCCAACTTGCAACACAACGACAAAAGTGTCCACAATGGTGTGTGCAAGAAGATATAGAGGGTCAGTGCTATTTATTTTCATCTATATCATTGTTTATCGTTATTGGAAGTTGCATCAATTTGGTATGAAAACTTCCGTAAGGATGATTTGATCGAGAATGTTCGGTATAAAGTGCGAAAAAACAAGCACATGAATCTCACTGATTTTGATGTCAATGACTACGTCATGATATGCCTGAAGGAGCCGATATTCAGAGGACAATCCATCAAGATGCAATCTAAGAAATTTAATCCATTCTGAATACTCTATGGGTCCGTTCGGATGGAAGACATTGGTTTTCAAGAATCGTTCATCAATCCAATGTCAATGCATGAAGGAATTAACATTGGGTTAATTACAATTTTATTGTTCGGTATGATTTTCTATCATAGAAATTGAGATTTGTCACTTTGTTTATTTGAATGGAAGATATTGCTTTTCAAGATTTGAAAGCATAGAAAATCATAAGAACAGAGAAAGAAATAAAAAAATGTGACAATGTGAATTGAAAGGGAAGACCCAAGTAGAGAACTATATGGCTGATTTGCAGGATGGAATTGGTATTGGAATTTACATTATACTATGTTTGTATAACGTCCAAATCGTGCGGCCAGACGAAAATGCGTGGTAGGCAAAAACGCACAGTCGGGCGAAAGCGCGCACCCGGGCAAAAACGCGCGCATGGGACAAAAACACACTCTCGGGACAAAAACACACTCCCAAGACAAAACGGGTTCCCGGACAAAAAGCACGCGCCCGACAAAATATGTGCGTTGGGCGAAAAACAGTTGCAAAGTGAAAAATGCACGTCGAGAATAAAACATGTGTCGGGCAAAAAACTAGCGTCCGGGTGAAAAATATGCGTCTGGACAAAAAATGTTCGTCCGGGCAAAAAACACACGCTTGGGGAAAAACACACGGCCGTGAAAGCACATGACCACAAAAATGCGTGCCCGGGCAAAAAAGCTTGTCAGAGCTAAAATGCACTCCCAGGAGAAAACGTGCGCCCGGGCGAAAATGCTTGCACGGACGAAAACGCGTGCCCGGGCATAAAATGCGTGCTCGGGCAAAACTACTCGATTCTGCGGAAAATCAATAAGTGGAGGTTAGAATTGGCGATATGATTGTTTACTTCAAAGCCAAAGTCATGGGTTCTCGAAACCTATCTCAATATGGTCGGCGCGAGATAAACATTTAATTGAGGGGTTTTTAGGGTTATTGGAATATTGATGGCTTGGGACCCCAAAACCAATTCCTCTCTAAAAACGTCCATGCGAACCACGAAATTGATTTTACTTACTACAAAGTTAGTTCTTAAATACCAATGTCGTCCAAACGAACGGACCCAATGTGAAAATGATCTACAATGTCACTTTATCATATTTTTTTAATATTTTAAATAACTGATAATGACATATATGTAAGTACTAGGTTACTAAATATAATTCAAATAATGTATATGCAAGTATTAGATTACTTATTTAAGATGATCTGATAACCATCCTTTTGCGCTTATGTACATGTATTTAGGCAGTCACAAGAGAATACAATGGTTATATACCATTTTTATGTTTTTTTGTTGAAACTTCATATTTACTAACTTCATTTCGTTGGAAATAGAATATGTGATGATAATGGATATTGTAAAACTGGGATCTGCTAATTGTGACTTCTTCAATTGCTCATTTCTTTTCCTTTCTTTCTTGTAGTTCGTATGATTTTTCTTTTCTTTTTTATGAGGACTTTTTTTAATCATGGATGATCTGCTTCGAATTTTCTGACTAAAGTTAGAACATCATGCATTTGATTGCCTATTTGAGTTTTTCCCTCTCCTGCTTGCAGGCTATGCCCCGGCTAAAAACGATTTCCTATTTGAAAAGGTATTCTTGTATACTAATAGTGATAAACCGGTCATGTTTGTAGCCTGCGATGGTCGTAGCCATATGATTAAGAAAACCAGTTATTCTCTTGTAAACAAAATTAGAAACTATTAATTATGTGCTATCCTAACTGATTACTGCTGTTTTATACTGCAGCGCCTTCAAAACTTTGTTTATGGTAAGCACTTAGCAGAAATTTCTATATGGTTTATCTTTATTTATTTTTCTTGTTGTATTATTATGATTACCATGCATTTGAAAACATGGAATACAGATATCCTTATGCAACATTCAAGAGGAAAATCTGCGCTTATTTTTTGCTCAACACGGAAAGGGGCACAGGAAACAGCACAACACCTATCTCAGATTGTATCAAGTCTTGGACATTCTAATCCATTCATAAGATCAAAAGAGCAACATGAAAAACTAAAAGAAGCCTCTTTATCTTGCAGTGACAAACAAATGCAATCAAGCATTCTCCATGGTGGTTAGAATTCTATATGCTTTATTTATAACATATTAACATATGAATTTCTAAAATTAAATTATTTTCCTATTTGTTCTATGCTTGTTATCCGACTGCTTTTAGCTTGCATCAAGAATGTATTCACGCATGATCCTTTGTCCACAGGTTTTTTTGCTTAGTAATTGACCTTGCTTGTATTCGCTAGTTGGCTATCACAATGGAGGGCTTTGCCTAAAGGATCGAATTCTCATTGAGGGACTTTTTCTGAAAGGGGATCTTCAAGTTCTTTGCACCACAAATACTCTTGCACATGGAGTTAACTTACCTGCACATACAGTGATTATTAAATCAACACAATATTTGTACGTTACTTTTGTGTTTAAGTCTAAAATCCATTTGTGCCTGTCCTGCATTATATTTACTCCATCCAACCATCTTTTTATATGTTTTACAGTAACAAGGAAAAGGGCCTCTACCTAGAATATGAACGCTCTATGGTATTACAGGTGATTTATGACTATTTTAAGTCTCACTTTTATTACTGCATTGGTTTTAATGTTCGGAAATTTTGTTTTATGAACAATGTGGTAGCTCCTGTATTAAGATTTAGGTGATAGATGTAACACTGCAATTTCATCCCCAACACTTTTTTAAATATTTGTTCAATGCTTAAACCGCATGGAGAGTTCAAAGAGTAGGTCACACGTAGAAAAGCTGAAATTTCCTTCGTTCACGACCGTGCGTGGATACCACACGATCATGCGATTTCTGCAGAAGAAAAACATAGTTTTTCCGAGTCCTGTTTAAGATCGCGCGCTTTCGAGCATGACCGTGCGTTCGATCATGCGTGATATAAGTTGTAGATAACAGAAGTGACGCCCAAACGTGTTCATGAGAGACAAGACCGTGCGGTCGGCGTAAACTCATATTTTGATGTTTTGATCCGAGCCATAGATCCAAATACAGCAGCCCAGATTCTTTCGAGAGAGCCTTTAGGCCATGAGAGAGTGAGGAATCCCTTGTGTCTTCTCTTTCCTCAGGTGAAAAAGAGGAGTAAAGGGGGCTATAAACGACTAGCAACACGTAGAACTTGCTTCCTCATTCGTGCTCCTCCAACTCATTCCAAGATTCCATGTCGGAAGGAAATGTAAGAGGGTAACGATTCTACTCTTCCCAGTCTTTAGGAATACGTTGTGATTTTCCTTGCTATCTCTTAATTTGTTTTTAAATATTGACACCTAAGTTCTATAATTAAAGTGCTTATGGTAACCACGATTCATTCTGAACCACCTGGGCGTGGGATTGCGTTCCCTACATGATTGAATCAGAGATCCGACGTGAAGTTTCGGATTAGACATGGCTTGTGAATCACTTTGTTTTTCCGTGCTTCTTAGTTCATTCTCTATACATTGTAGGCTTTGGGCTTAGTGTGATAGTGTCTAACACTTAATTAATTATATTCATTAACACGTAACATTTAGTTAGTTATTGACATCGATACATAAAAATGTTTGTGAATGTCATTCCCAATTTCACAGTCTGAAATAGTTCATACTTACACATACATGACTTAATCTTTGAGACAAACCTGTGACCACTGACAGGATCAAACAAACTATAACTAATTTAATAAGTCATTTGAATATTCTCTACAAAGACTACACCCTTCGTGAGCATCTTAATCATTATGTTTATTACTGTAGAGATGGAGAAAGCCAACCTTGTATATATGTCCACTTGGTACAAATATAAAGAATGAGTACATATATATAGATGAGAGAAAGAGAGAGGAAAGTCCTATACACAATGTGGGACTAAAGAGAGGAGAGAAAAACAATAAATGCTATACAAATGAGCCTAATTTAAGTGGGCTTTTCCAACACTCCCCCGCAAGCTGGAGCGTATAGGTCATATGCACCCAGCTTGGACAAACACTGGTAGAACAGGGTACTAGATAAGGCCTTTGTGAGGATGTCGGCAACTTGATCAGTTCCTGGAACATGCTTCAATTCAAGTTTCTTCAATTGAACCTTCTCACGAACAAAGTGACAGTCAACTTCGATATGTTTTGTGCGCTCATGAAACACCGGATTCTTTGCGATGTGTATGGCGGCTTGACTATCACAAAATAGAACAGCAGAGGAGGGGAGTTTTACTCCCAGGTCAGTAAGGAGATTTTCAAGCCATGTGAGTTCTGAGACAACCGAGGCCATCGATCGGTATTCAGCTTCTGCAGAGGAACGGGCTACCACAGCTTGTTTCTTACTTTTCCATGTAATAAGATGACCACCAAAATAAGTACAGAACCCACTTGTTGACCGTCGATCGTCCAGGGAACCCACATAGTCGGCATCAGAATAGGCAACCAATGCGGGAGCAGAGTCGGAGGTTTTGTAAACCAGCCCTTGACCCGGAGCTCCCTTAAGGTATCGGAGAATCCGTTCAACCGCCTGGAGATGAGAAGCCCGGGGGGGCATGCATGAACCGACTGACAACCCCAACTGCAAACGATATATCCGGCCTCGTGACTGTTAGATAGATCAACTTTCCCACAAAGCGTCGATAGTATTCCGGGTTCGGAAGCAGCAAATCGTCATCCGAAGCATTAGCGCACAGTTTGTGATTTGCCTCCATCGGGGTACAAGCTGGCTTGCAACCAGACTGACCAGCATCTTTGAGAAGATCGAGACAGTATTTTCGTTGGGAGAGCACCAACCCGTCCGGCCGACGGGCGATCTCGAGACCAAGGAAGTAGCGAAGTTTCCCCAGGTCTTTAGTCTGAAAACAGTGCTCAGATGTTGTTTGACCTCTTGAATCCCCTTTGAGTCATCCCCAGTGAGAAGGATGTCATCAACATAAACCAACAGAACGACGGTGTCAGTGGCCCGGTGTCGGGTAAAAAGGGAGAAATCTGCAGAACTCCGAGTGAACCCCATGTCCCGAACCACCTTGCTAAACTTGTCAAACCACGCCTGAGGGGACTGTTTGAGACCATAAATGGACTTTTTGAGAAGACATACCCGAGACTCCCCCGTGGTCTCAAACCCGGGCGGTTGGCGCATGTAGACGGTTTCCTGAAGGTCGTCATTCAAAAAGGCGTTCTTGATATCGAGCTGATGAAGGGGCCAGTGGCGGTGCACCACGACGGAGAGAAGAACGCGGACAGTGTTGAGCTTGGCCACCGGAGAGAAGGTTTCCTCATAGTCGAGGCCCTCCTGTTGTGTGAAGCCACGGGCCACAAGACGGGCCTTCAGTCGGGCAATAGTGTCATCCGGAGCATGCTTGATGACGAACACCCATTTACACCCAACAAGGTGCTGACCGGGAGGTAAGGGAACCAAGACCCAGGTTTGGTTGGCCCAGAGGGCCGTCATTTCTTCGTCCATGGCAGCCCGCCAGCCAGGATGGTGAAGCGCCTCCTGCAAAGAGTTAGGGACCGAAACAGAGGATAATGAGGTGGCAAAGTGAAGAAGAGAGGGAGAGAGGCGATGGAGAGAGACGTAATTCGCCATCGGATGAGCGGTAGAGGCGGGAGCCGGAGCAGCAGGGAGCAGAGCACCAGAGGGCGAAGCCTAATGCAGAGGGGCAACGGGAGGAGGAGAGCGACGAGAATAGACCCGGATAACCGGTGGTGGTGGACGGACAGGAGGTAGGGAAGGCGGAGAGGATGAGGAGTGAGGAGCAGGAATGACAGGACGAACGACACGATCTGGACTCAGAGCGACATCTAGAGCAGGGAAGAATGGAATATCTTCACGGAAAGTCACGTCAGCCGAGACAGTAACCTTGCGGGTAGCAGGCGAATAACATACATAACCCTTTTGAGTGCGCGAGTAGCCCACAAAGATATGCTTGGTGGCACGAGGAGCCAACTTGTCCGTGGAGGGACCAAGGTGGTGAACGTAGCAGGTACACCCAAACACCCGTGGAGGAACGGGAAAAGGCGGAGTAGTGGAAAAGAGGAGGCTGAAGGGAGTAGCATACTGGAGGACGAAAGACAGGAGGCGGTTGATGAGAAAGCAAGCCGTGGAGAGCGCGTAGTTCCAGTAGGGTTTGGGAACCTGCATTTGAAGCATAAGGGAGCGAGCGACATCAAGAAGGTGACGATTCTTGCGCTCGGCGACACCATTCTGTTGTGGAGTGTACGGACACGAGGTTTGGTGAAGAATGCCAAACTCAGAGCAGAGAGTGGCGAAGGTATGACTGGTGTACTCCCCGCGCATTGTCAGCACGAATAGTACGAATATGCGCAGAGAACTGAGTGCGAGTCTCAAGGATGAAAGCCCGGAAGACGCGGGGAAGTTCAGAGCGATCCCGAAGGAGATATAATCATGTCATGCGAGAGTAATCATCAATAAAAGTAAGAAAATACCAATAGCCAGAAATACTAGTAAATTTGTACGGACCCCATATATCGGAGTGTACCAAAATAAAAGGAGCGGAGCTCCGAGTACAATGAGGAGAGAATGATGAACGGGGCTGTTTGCCCAAATACATGTGTCGCAGCGAAAAACAGGAAGAGTAACATCAGGAAGAGCCTTCCAGAGGACTGGAAGAGGAGCATGTCCCAGACGGCGATGCCAGTCCGAAGAGGAGATAGAGGCGAGGACAGTGGGAGAGTCGTCAAGAAGATAGAGCCCATTCTGCAGCCGTCCTCTACCAATGATAGTCCGCGTCTGCTGATCCTGTATGAGAAAAGAAGCGGAAGTAAATGTCACGGAGTAATTAGAATCAGTAGTAAGTCGACCAACAGACAGTAAATTGAAAGGAGAGCCCGGAACATGTAGAGCCGAGCGCAGAAGGAGAGAAGAGGTGAGGGAAATATCAGCACATCCAGAGACGGGAACCGATGCCCCATTAGCGACAGTAATGTACTTCGGGTGAGGTGAAGACAAGTACTGAGGCGGCCTAACAGAGGTGATATGATGAGTGGCACCAGAATCAAGGATCCAGCGCGGGCCAGAGGATAGGCAGGCGATACCTTCATTGGAGATGGAGGCAGCAGAGGCAACCGAGGCAGGCGGGCGGCTAAGCAGGCCATGAAATGCTGGAGCTGAAGACGAACCTCGTCGAGATCAGTACGAGGGGAAGCATAGTCGGTAGTAGCAGCAGAGGCCTGCGGACGAGGAGGTCGCCCATGTTTGCGATAGCATGTGGCTTCAAGATGTCCATCTTTACCGCAGAACGAGCACTTAGGCCTAGACCGGCCACCCCGACCCCGGCCGCGAGAATCAGAGCGGCCGCCACGGGCAGAAAAGGGGAGAGGCAATAAGGGAGCTGGTGCCTGTTGAACAAGGGCCGGAGAAGGAAGTCCGGGCACATCCGGAGGCGGGGAGACTTTGAGAAGCATCGAGCACACATCGGAAAAAGATGGTGTAACGGTAGAGGAGAGGATGTGAGCCCGGACACTGTGAAGATGAGGCGGTACCCGGGCCATCATCATGGCGATACCCACAGCTTCCTTTTGGGTACGTTGAGCAGCAAGATCTAACGTAGGAGGCTGATGGTGGATCCAAGCCTCAACCAGAGACCGAGCCTGAGCAACAAAGGACGTCAGGTCGGTCGCGCCACTGCTATCAAGGGCCTGGAGAGCAGTGATGATGTCATACAGATGGTGGAGACTATCCTTGCCAGAGTAGAGGGTGTAGAGCTCGTCCCACATGCCTTTGGCCGTCTCATGGTACATGGCTAGGCGATAAGATTCGCCATCAAGAGAGTTAAGAAGTCAAGTCTGCACACAACCATCATTGCGTAACCATTCCTCAGTAGGGTTACCGATAACGGCCTGAGTCAAGTGATGAAGGAACCCTTTGACTGCAGGACACGGCGAACCGAGTGTGCCCATTCCACAAAGTTCTTCTTGCCAGTGAGTGAAATTGTAGTAATCCGAAGCTCGTCGCGGACTTCCTGGAGAGAGGCTGGGCGTTCAGGAGGAGGAACTGCCGTGCCTACAGAGTCCGCAGATGTAGACATGGGGGCGACCTGGAGGAGAGGAAGTGGGCAGAGACAGCGGACTGGATGAGGCGGCGGCGAGCTGGAGGAGGCCGCGGCGGACTGGAGGAGGCCGCGGTGAGTACAGACACGCTCAGCAAGGAGCGGGCTATGAGAGGCCGCGGCGGATTGAATAGGCCGAGGCGGACTGGATCAGACCGCGGCGGACTGGAGCGGGCCGAGAAGAGGGCAAGTCGGGGAAGCTCGGCACGTCACGGTAACAAGAGGGCGACCGCAGCGGGCTGGACCAGTCCGCAAGACGAAGAAAACGCAGAGAGGCGAGCCCGCGGCGGACAGGGAAACGAACTTGTCCGCCAAAAGAGGAAGGAGAGCAGCCGCAGGCAGGAGAGAAGTGCGGACAGAAGGAGGCCGCCGTGCTCACGGCGGACGAAAGAGAGCAAGAAGAGGAGGCGAATACCGAGCTCGCAGCGGACAGAAGGAGACCGCGGAGCTAGGGAGCGAGTTCGCCGAGGTCGCGCCGGACAAGAAGAGGCCGCAGCGGATTAGGGGAAGCAGTGGACCCCACAGGATCAGAGAGAAGGCTATAAAGAAGGACCAGAAGAGAAGGGAAGAGGAGTGGTTCCACAGGATGAGAGGGAGCGGTTTGGACAAGGCAGGCCTCAGGGGCAATGCGACTAGGAGGCGCGGACACACACACGCAGGCCGCGGAAACCGCAGGCCGCTGGGCGGATAGGAATGGGAGTCTGCAAGAGTCCGCAGGCTGCTGGGCGGATAGAACTCGGAATCCGCAGGAGACCGTAACCTGGCTCTGATACCATGTAGAGATGGAGAAAGCCAACCTTGTATATATGTCCACTTGGTACAAATACAAAGAATGAGTACATATATATAGATGAGAGAAAGAGAGAGGAAAGTCCTATACACAATGTGGGACTAAAGAGAGGAGAGAAAAACAATAAATGCTATACAAATGGGCCTAGTTTAAGTGGGATTTTCCAACAATTACCATTAATGTTTTATATTCGTTGGGATTTCTTTTAATGGCTTTTTCTAATGAATATTTTAACATTGGAAATACTAGTTTCTTTTGTGATCGTTGAAAATTAATTACATTTTATTTCTTGATGTTTTTTAGACTCCTTATATAGGAGGTATTTTTTGTGAACAAATAACATTCTTACAATTCTCTATGTTTCCGTTCTTACGATCCTACTCTTTTTCATGTTTGTTTCATCAAGTGGAAGTTTGGGTGCTCTATGCTTCTCCGGTATCTGTGCAAATCAGAATTTTATAATCTAGTCAGGTGTTGTACCTTGGAGAAGTAATCGATTAAAATCTCTGTCCGAGGGTGGTATAATCTCTTTAGGGCAGTGATCACACTCATTGTGCAGCCTCAGTTTTTTACCTATTTATTTAGAATATTTCTCCATCATATTTATAAATTATGATATTATATTAATTTTTAAAAACAAAAAATATAATATTTTCTGTGAATATTTTTAAAATATTCAAATAGGCAGCTTGTAAGAGGGGTCATAATCATGTTAAAACCTCTGACAAAACTTTGTTAGAAGATGACAAGTTCGTGGAAACTGCAGACTCATGAATATTCATTGGGTTAGGCCACTTACGAATGGACTTGACCTTATTAGGATTAACTGATATACCGATGTGGACACAATGTACTCAAGAAAATGGACAAATGCGAATAAGAATGAATGTTGATATATAGATGCTCCTTCCAAAGGAAATCAAATACCAAGCAAATATGGTGTAGTTGCTCGATGCGGTCTTGGTTTATGTTAATATGTCATCAAAATATACTACCAGAATCTTTGCCAAGTAGGGCCGCAGAACCCGCGTCATCACCCTCATGAACGTGTTGAGTGCATCCGATAATCCAAATGCATAAATATACACTAATGCAGACCGTCATTCATCTTGAAAGTCGTTTTCCATTCGTCCCACTCTTTCACTATAATCTGGTGGTACCCGCTATATAGGTCGATCTTTTAAATGATCGACCTATATACATGAGAGTTAGTCTAAGAAGGATTTAGAAAAATAAAATATTTCATTGTGCTCTTATTAATATCACAACTATTGATACACATGTGCCAAATCAACAATAAAAATGGTCTGTTGCGTGCTTCCGATTGCGAGCGGGTGTGCGGTCTTCAAAGTAAGAATTCTTGGAGAGGATCAGCTCGACCCTTCCGTATCCTAGCCTTTCCAATGGTGGGAGATACAATAGGAGTCGAGCTTGTCCGAGAGAGGAGAGAGGGGAGTCTTGCCCAACTCTCACCAAATATGCCCCTCACCCGGGCTGCATAATGCGTGAGAAATAGAAGTCCGTGAAAATAAAGATACAATGTAACAACAAATACACGTCATCCCAGACACATGTCGTGCCCATAACATCCCCCCTCCCTATTTAGATCAAGCTTATCCTCAACCTTGAAGTATGGGGGTCCCGCTGGGCCGATATTCTAGTACTCGTCATCCAGGGTATCGTCTACTTCAGCAACAACAACACTCAACCCTTTATCCCACTATAGTGGGGTCGGCTATATGGATCCTTTGTCGCCATTGTGCCTTAACTTTTGTCATAATCTCACTAATGCATATGTATATCATGTCTTTCCTTATAGTTTCAGTCCAAGTCTTTATTGGTCTGCCCCTCCCTCGTTTAACATGCCTCGTGACTAGACTCTCACAGCGCTTAACAGGTGCCTCTAACGGTCTCCTTTCTACGTGTCCAAACCATCTTAGTCGATCTTCTTGCATCTTCTCTGCAATTGGTGCTACTCCTGTCTTATCCCTGATATATTCATTCCTAATTTTATCCAGTCTCGTGTCCACACATCCACCTAAGCATTCTCATCTCTGCAACCCTCATTTTTTGCTCATGTACACAATTCACTGCCCAACACTCAAAACCATAGAGCATCGCAGGTCTAATTGCAGTACGGTAAAACTTGCCCTTAAGTTTTAGTGGTACTTTACGATCACATAAGATCCCTGACGCGCCTCTCCACTTCAACCAACCCGCTTGGATTCTATGTGTCACATCTTTATCAATACCTCCGTCTTTTTGAACTATCGATCCAAGATATTTAAAACACTCACTACGGGAAATATTGTGATCACCCAACTTAATAACGAAGTCATACGTCCTTCTTGTACTGCTAAATTTAAGTTCCATGTACTCTGTCTTTGCCTTGCTCAACCTAAAACTCTTCTTTTCTAAAGTATCTTGCCAAGATTCAAGTGGAGCACAGAAAAAAATGCTTGCACCTGTGTCTGGTTGAATATGGTTCGTCGCAGTTAAAACAAAGACCTTGTGCACGTCGTTTTGCTATATCTACTCGTGATAGTCGTTTGATGACGGGGTTAGCGCTGTATTCCTTGCCCTTAAGCGGGGAGGACAGATTGCTAGAACGGGGAGTGTTTTTCTTCGCCGACTGTCTCTATACCCTTCGTAGTGGTTGCTATATGGGGTGTCCATAAGGAGATGTTTCTCATAAATACGAGCGAGGCTCATGGCTGTGCTAAGGTCCTATGGGGCTTGGAACTCGACATCGAGGCACGACCGATCGTGCAGACTGGTAATGAAGATATGCATATGATGCTCTGGCAAGATAGAAGGAACATGGGTAAGTAACATCTGTAAGCTATCCAAGTGATCATCCACGAATCCTAATTACTTGAGATTGATGAGTTCGCCCAAGGGATTGCTGCGAATAGGCGACCCAAAATGCAAACTGCAGGAGTGCTTGAACGTGGCCCAAGTCAAATTAGGGGTCTCTCGAGCCAACTGATCATACCATAGTTGTGTTTAGCTCAAGAGGTGGAAGAAATCCAACCCGATCCAATCCTCCATTGACGTGAGCTGATTGGCGAAGAAGTTCTCACAGCACGTGAGCCATGCCAAGGACCTCTCTTGTCGTCAAACATGGGAAAATCCAACTTCATATAACTTGGAACACTACCTCCGGAGGACCGAAGTATATGGCACGCAGAGGGCACTACTAAAAATGATTTTCCCTGATTAGAACTCGTTGTGGGGTCGGGGATTGCTGGGAGGTTCCCAACATGGTAAAGCCATCTAAGTGGGCAGTCAAATCCACGATTGAGGTATGTTGTTGAACCTATACGGCCATCAGCTTTTGCATGACCTCCATAATGTGAGCGAGAGTAAGACCTCCCTCTTCCATTGTTACAGAAGGTGTGTGGGGGTTGTTCGGAGCTGAAGTGGGAACGTAGAGGTGGAATCCTCGATGCTGCTGACTGGGCGCTCGACAGGGCGTGGAAGCAGCTGAGCAGCAGTGTGGGAGGATTGGGAGGCTTTGCGGAGGTAGGTGAGGGCGGTTCAGCGGACTGGAGAAGAGAAAACCATTACTGGAGTCGAGCAAGGAAGGGTCAATGGGGTATTCGATCGATCATTAGGCGAATGTGTCATTATTGGGGAGGAAATGACAGGCGGAGGCATCGTCTTCATACCGGAGGCGTCGCGGAAAGGCGAGGGCCGCGCGGGTTCGACAGAGGTCGAAGATGGCGTCGTCGATATGGGAGGAGCCGCAATCGATTAATTGTCGTTGCTGGAAGATGAAATCAACGGAAAGAGGGGATCATTTTGTTGATATCTCGCGGTACACGAGGTTTGGTGTCGGATGTTGCGACTGGAGGAAGAAAGAGTCTCTAATACCAAGATGTTGCGAGCTTCCGATTGCGAGCAGGTGTGCAAACTTGAAAGGGTAACATCTCTGAGCGGATCGTCTCGACCCTTCCTTTACCTAACATTTTTAATGGTGAGAGATACAATGGGAGACGGGCTCGATCGAGAGAGGAGAGAGTGGAGCGTTGCTTAACCCTAACCCTAGCGTAGAAGAAGAGAGAGGAGAGGGAGAAGATGCACGAGGAAAGGAAATTATGGTTTTTTTCATTCACCATTCTCACCAATCGACAGTGAGAGGAAAGGGTTTTACAAAATTTATCAAATATACCCCTCACCTGGGCTACATAAAAGTGCATGAAAATAAAGATATAATGCAATAGCTAATAGCAGATACACGTCATCCCAAACACGTGTTGTCTCCCCCTGCGTGGGCCCACAACAGGCCCCTTACCGAAGAGCGTAAAGTTGGTCTAAAAATTGATCTCAATATGAGGCATGACAGTATTTTCCCTTCAGTCGTTTCATTTCAACTCATTTGGTGATGGGGTAGTACCCATATCGAACGAGAAATTTCTCTAGGCTCGTCCAGTAAATCATTACTTGCTCATATAACTTCATTTTTGTAAGTCGTACTTGCCTCTTGACATTCATCACATATCACTCAAAGTAGTGGTTCATGTCCAGGAGTTGATCATTAAATGTCTTCGGATTCAGGTGATCGTCAAAAGATGGTGCGTCGATGCGAATGCGGCGAATAATGTCATCTTTGGTCTGGATTGCTCCGCGACATGGCTCAGTATTCATCATAATGATCGTAATCATGTCGTGCTGGTGGAGCACAATCCCTACAAACTGGTGGAGGGAGTGGACGGGGTATGTCGAGAGGGCGATACTTTCTTAAAAGTGTTGGGCCCTGTCGATACTGTAGGCCTTCTCAGGATTCCTTCTCGTGGGTGGAGCGGGATCTCGTCAAGGAAGGTCTCTCGCACGTCTCTCAGGAGTGGTGGAGCATCATGGGGTTGTCCAGGAGATCATCATAACGTGAGGGTGGGGTTTGACCTCTTGGTATGTATAACAAATCGATTCTAGTGCTAACCCTAGTGATGTCATCCCTAAGGATGTCAAACCGGGCTCCTATGTACTTAAATCTAACAAGTACGAGGCTCTGAACCTCGGCGGGCGTCATGTTCAAATTCGAACTAGCAGTCCGGTTGTCAGTAAGGTTCTGGTCAAACATAGATGATCAAAATAACCTACTACCACGTACATATAATGTAGCTCAACCTAGCTCTGGTACCAATTTGATACATGGTCGATTGTGAATGGTGGATACCCGAAAATGCAAGCCTAATAAGCCATGTAAGTCAAGTGAATTCCTAGAAAACACAACATGTAATATCCATGTCCAACAAAATTTAGTCCAAATAACAATACAGATAATAGGAGAATCCAAAATATGACTTACGCTCGCAGGTGGGGAAGAAATCCAGCAATAGAGAAAATTCATGGGCGACAGCAAGTAGAGGAGTTGTGGGAGTGTGGATGGATTCGGAATGGATCACTGGTCTGTGGTTGGGAGTATCAATGGTTAGGGGATCAGGAAAAATTGTGAATGGGTAGTTTGGATCGGCAGGGAGGGTGGGGATCATCTGAGTCGAGGGATCTGGAATAACAGTGAAGGGGTAGTTTTATTCGGTAGGGAGGTGGGGATCAAAGTCAGCTAGAGGGAGGGGAATCAGTATCGGCAGAGGAATGGTGAGGCGGGTTCGGCTGTGGAGTGAAGACGTGATAACGACCAATGGGTTTGGACGGGATCGGGTATGGCGTGAAGCTGGGGGATCGACTAGAGATGCATAATGCCGATGAAGCATCGATTGTAGATGTAGGTGTGGGTTGTAGGCGAGGGATGATTTTGGACAATTTGAGACTGTGGAGATACGTTACGGGCCAACTTCCGTAACCGCGGTAACTCGTCAGAGTAGTGGTCAGAGGCGGAGATGATGGCGGTAGTGGGGGATACCGTGGAGCCGGAACCGCGGCTGCCTAGGCGGGGTTGCTCGTTGGAGGAGAGAGTCACCAATATTTCACAACAAGTGACAAGGAAACTAGAAGTTCATTTCATTGATAATCTCATACAAGACACAAATGGTCTATTTATAGAACCCCCGGGTGGCACACCCGTAAATACCTGAAGATGCAAGGAATAATAAAATACCATAATATAATAAGACTCACTCCTAATACAAACCCAATACATATAATATGATAAATGGCGAAGGATCCAAAGCCGATCCATAACATATCATCCGCCCTTGAAATCGAGCTTGCCCTCAAGCTTGAACACCACGCGGCGACTGGATCATCTGGTAGCTTTATCTCTTGCCAAAATAATGAATAATATCGTGTAGCAGCGGCGGCTGCGGCGGCGGCGGTGAGTAGAGGCGGTGCCGGCGGGCAGACAAGCGACAAAAGAAATGGCTTTGACAAGATCGGTGGAGCGGTGATAAGCAACAACAAGTAGGTCGGGGGAGCGACGACCGACAGGAGGAACAGATCTGAAGGTGGTGATGTGACCGAAGACAGGAATGGGTCCGGCGGGGTCGACGGAGCGGGGGCCGGCAGAGCAAGTGCTGGCGGAAAGGCGGTCACGATGTCTGACGAAGGTGGCCCAACGAGGGGCGGCACTACCACGGAAGGTGATGGAGGAAAGTCAATCACCGCTAATAGCTGTGACATTTCAGCGACCGGCGCAGATGGCGAATGCACAAGAAGAGGCGGGGGTGGAAGCGACATTGACACGGGCTGCGATAGAAAAACGGCTGTCGGATTCTTAATGTGGTAGAGTGCGTCGGCGTTCCGAAGGAGGGCGTCCATGGAGGCCGTGAAATCTTGTAACTTGGAACGAAGTGATTCTAGTGCGGCCCCATCTGTGATACTAAACCTCAATGCCATTATAATTAATTGATGAAATAATTAATTAACTCATTTAAGAATTATGTAACTAAATCAATTAATTAATAGGTTGAGTCTCTCAAATCGGTCTCTTATTTTTTTAGTATGAGGTATGGGCGAAATGGAGGGAAGGCGTGGGCTGCCCTGCTAAAAGTTTTAATAAAGTTGTTGTAGGGGGAGGGGCTCGGGGCATGGAAGGAGAATAAATAAAGTTGTTGTAAGCAGAATTGTAATAATGATAAAATTAAAGGGACTGCTGGGCTTCAGAGGGGGAGCGGGGCTCGAAGAGGCGGGGGAAAAAAAGAAATTAAACGCGGGACGGCTGGGCAGCACGAGAAAAAGTGGAGGCGGAGCAGACAAGATGCGTGAGGGAACAGTAACAGTGGGCTAAGACTGAGCGGTCGACGAAGGGACGGAGGCGTGAGACGTCGAATCGGGCGGATATGAAGGCGGAACCGATGCACAAAAGTGTCGCGCGGGGCTCGAAATCACGGAAATGAAGGGGCGGCGGTTCCGTATAGGGCACGAGGCGGGCGCACGACTCCAGAGAGCAGGGCCGGTGATCAGGAAGATGAACAGTGGTGAAGGTGCGTCCCTGGAAGCCGACGCTGCTGCTGGAGTGTCGCTTGGGATTGACCGGTGGATCTCGCTGTGGGAAGGACAAGCTCGTGTGGAAGAAGAGATGTGTACGAGATTTATTTCGACGGAGCTGGCAGCTGGAGTTGATTTCGACGGAATTGCACGCGACTAGGATGCAGAAGCAGAGGTGGTGTGCTGTTGCAGACCCGTCGGAAGAGCTGATCGAGAACGGGGAAAAGGGAAATGGCGTCGGTGCGGTGTTGGCGTGCGCCCGCGAAAGAGGACCGAGAACCTCTGATACCAAGTTGTTGTTGGTGCAACCATAGTGATGAGGAAGTGATCCAGCATGTAGCCCTGCCAACTCAGTATGAGCCTATCAAGGTCGCACATAAGGTGGAAAATTTTGGAGATTGGATCTGTATTGTATAGCTCATGTGCTGAGTTAGAAGAAAAGGAAAGGGCTTAAAAAATATTCCATGGCACGGTTCATCGAACTCCATTCGACGATTTTGGCCTTGGCGCAGGTTCGTCGAACTCCGTTCGACGAATTTGACCTTGGCGCAGGTTCGTCGAACTCCGTTCGACGAATTTGGCCTTGGCGCAGGTTCGTCGAACTCCGTTCGACGAATTTGGCCTTGGAGCAGGTTCGTCGACGAATTTGGCCTTGGCGCAGGTTCGTCGAACTCCGTTCGACGAATTTGGCCTTGGCGCAGGTTTGTCGAACTCCGTTCGACGAATTTGGCCTTGGCGCAGGTTCGCCGAACTCCGTTCGAAGAATTTGGCCTTGGCGCAGGTTCGTCGAACTCCGTTCGAAGAATTTGGCCTTGGCGCAGGTTCGTCGAACTCCGTTCGAAGAATTTGGCCTTGGCGCAGGTTCGTCGAACTCCGTTCGACGAATTTGGCCTTGGCGCAGGTTCGTCAAACTCCGTTCGACGAATTTGGCCTTGGCGCAGGTTCGTCAAACTCCGTTCGACGAATTTGGCCTTTGGCGCAGATTCGTTGAACGCTGCATCTGGCCTTTGGCGTTGAGTGTGTTAAGGTCACTCAACGCATGACGCAGAAGGCGTTGACAGCGTTGAGATCACTCAACGCCATAGCACAGAAGTGTTGACAGCGTTGAGTTCACTCAACGCACTCAACACATCTGGCCTTTGGCGTTGAGTGTGTTGAGTTCACTCAACGCCCGTGCTGAGTCAAATGTTGACTTGCTGAAATTGCGACGGAGCCTATTCTATTTATTGCTTGGCCATAAATAGGATAGTTTAGGGTTTTCTGATGACGATAGTTTTTCTTTTCCGTTTAAGCACACGAGCCGTCACTGTGCGAAAGGCGAAAACCCTAAAATCCTGACGGAAGCGTTCCGCCAATCCCGTCGTCGTAGCCGATCTTGATCACGGCGAGTGTCGCCGCCGCCTCTCCTTCAACAGACCTAGCAGTCTGTGGAGACGCTGTGTGTCCTCTCCCGACCTAGTGCTTGTTCGACAAGTTACTACGGGTTCTCCCGATCGTGTGGATTTCTTGTAGAGGCGCAAATACACTTTCTACGTTCAAGACTCAAGCCGCTGTGTGACCAGCCGATTTTTCTGGAGCATCTAGGTTGAGTGTGGACTCAATTCCTCAAATGTAATTTTATTACTGCAGGCTTTATTTCTTGATTCATGAATATTGTCAGATCCTAACTCGTTTGGGTTTTTCTTGTTTTTATTTTCACTGCGTGCACAAGTGTTGTGTCATCCCCAAAAACTCAACAGTGGTATCAGAGCGAGGTTGCCGACAATATTCATTGTTTCAGAAGTTGCTAAATTTATGACGTGTAGATTTGGAGATTTAGAAGTGTTCTAAATGCCCAAATTTAGTCTTGGATTTTCCAAGAACGCATGCAATTTCTTTGAAGTTTACTCCTTAACAGTAACCGTCACTTTGTTGGTTTATGAAACTAAGCAGTATTAGATTTTGAATTTCACAGGAAGTGATGAGTTTGTCTACTATGTAAGTGGAGTTGGTGTTGCTCATATCCAGTGCATGTAGGTCTGAATATTTAGAAATGTTCTAGATGTTCAAACTTAGCCCAGTTCATCAAGTGTTGATGATTCTTGTGCACATCTGGGATACATTTGGATTATGCTTGTTGAATTTTATTTTGCTTGATGTGCACACAGATTAAGTGTTAACCATGATTAAAGAGTTAATCAACTATCTAAAATCACTTAAGTAATATTAAGTATTCGGATGCCTTCCGATGGATGACACTCTTCCTGCCTCGATTGATGAAGTGTGAGCTTGCCAAATCAAGGTGCATTAATCTATCTTGGTGATGGTGCGAGCGGATAATTGTGATATTCCACTGTCGACATCGGGTCTAACTTAACTGGGTGACCTCAAAGGTTGAGTGCCCAGAGGCATAAGGTTGGCATGCATCATGTGACTGGTGGCTAAGGGTTTCAAGGAAATTCATGTTATTGACTATGATGAAACTTTTTCCCCTGTTGCCATGCTAAGTTATCAAGGCGCGCGCCTAGGCGCGCCTGAGGCTCCGGGCGCACCGGGCGCACGGAGTAACGCCCGGGCCTGGGCGAGGCAGGCGAATTGGCCCGGGCGGGCCTAGGCGCGCGCCTTGCGGGCCTTTCAGGCGCTAGTTAGGCGCGCCTAGAATAGAATCGGTCTAGGCCCAGTTTATTTTAATGGCTGTTATCTTTATAATGAAGCCTGACCTCATTTTCCCGATTCACACATCACGCTGATTCGGGTTAGGGTTGAAATCTCCGCTCCAGTCGCCGCTCCGCTCCTGTCGTCGCTCCTCTTCCGTTCGCCGCTCTTCTTCCGCTCGCCGACCGCTGCCACTTTTGGTAACTTCTTCTCACTCCATTCCTTCTTCTTCTTGCATGTTGACTGTCGTTTGAAGATTTTTCCGGCTGTTTTTTTCTGGCTGCCATGTTCGAAAATGGCTATCATGTACCCTAAATTTATTTATCTCCGTCAACTTTATATTACATGTAGTTTTTTATTTGATTTCTAGTTGCACTTTGTATGCATCAAGTATGACTATCATGTACTTATTTCACTTCTCACGTGTTTAGATAGAATATTGGAAAATATGAGCTTTTATATTAACTTGATAGAAGAGAATTAACCCAATTCCAAAAGGGCTCTTATACTAACTTGATAGAAGAGAACTAACCCAATTCCAGCGAATTAGGCACCCAATTCGCTCAATTTCAGCGATTTGGTCACCTAATTCGCTCAATTTCAGCGATTTGGTCGCCCAATTCGCTCAATTTCAGCGATTTGGTCGCCCAATTCGCTCAATTTCAGCGATTTGGTCGCCCAATTCGCTCAATTTCAGCGAATTGGGCGCCCAATTCGCTCAATTTCGTTTTCCCCCATTTTTGTGCCTCGCGTGCCTCAGGCGCGCGCCTGCGCCTTGCGTCTAGGCTCCAGAGTCCCTTTGCGCCTTGGTGAGCCTTGCGCCTTTGATAACTAAGTTGTCATAGTTAAGTCCATCAGAATTTTGCTTGTTATTGCTGCGTATTATAACTACGAGATCTAGCAGATGGATGTCAAAACGGCTTTTCTTAATGGAAACCTTCTTGAGGAGGTGTATATGACACAACCTGAGGGTTTTGTATCTTCAGATGAAGTCCCTAAAATATGCAAGCTGGAGAGATCCATTTATGGATTGAAACAAGCTTCTCGAAGTTGGAATCTTCGTTTTCATGAAAAGATCAAAGTGTTTGGTTTTATCAAGAACGAGGATGAACCTTGTGTTTATAAGAGGATTAATGAGAGCATTGTAGTGTTCCTAAAACTGTATGTAGATGACATACTGTTGATCGGGAATGACAAACCGACCCTGCAAGTTGTTAAGAACAACCTAGAGGACTGTTTTTCAATGAAGGACTTAGGGGAAGCGGCTTATATACTTGGTATTAAGATCTATAGAGATAGATCAAAGAAGTTGCTGGGTTTGATCCAAAGTACGTACATTGACAAGGTGTTGAAACGGTTCAGCATGCTTGAGTCCAAAAAGGTTTCTTGTCCATGTCTCATGGTGTGAGTCTCTCTAAGGACCAGTGTCCTAAATCTTGTGAAGATAGGGACCGCATGAAGTTGATGTCATATGCTTCGGCGATTGGGTCAATCATGTATGCAATGTTATGTACTAGACCCGATGTCTCTTATGCTTTGAGCATGACTAGCAGGTATCAGTCTGATCCCGGTGAAGGTTACTGGATAGCCGTCAAGAATATCTTGAAGTACTTGCGAAGGACTAAGGATATGTTCTTGGTATTCGACGGAGAGGAAGAGCTCGTTGTAAGTGGTTACACGGATGCTAGCTTCCAAACTGATAGTGACGATTCAAAGTCTCAGTCAGGGTTTGTGTTTTGTCTGAATGGAGGTGTTGTTAGCTGGAAGAGTTCCAAGCAAGATACAGTTGCCGATTCTACTACTGAGGCCGAGTATATCACCGCTACAAATGCAGCGAAGGAGGTTGTATGGATTAGGAAATTCATCGGCGAGTTAGATGTAGTTCCTAACATTGTTCGTCTCATAGATCTCTACTGTGACAACAACGGTGCAATTGCACTTTCTTTGGAACCTAGATCTCATCAGCGCTCCAAGCACATACTCCGGCGGTTCCATCTAATTCGAGAGATTGTCGATCGAGGAGATGTGAGCATATACAGAGTGCCGACTGAAGAAAACATTGCGGATCCACTGAAAAAGCCTCTCGCACAGAGAAAGCATGATGGTCATGTTAGATCTATGAGTATACGATACCTAAATGATCAACTCTAGTTTGAGTCTTGTGGATTGTATGTTTGTTGACTGTAATATTTCATTTGATGAATAAAAGTACTATATGCATTTCATTTTATATATTTTGTCAAGTTCTTTTATTGTGTTATTATTTCTATTGTGATAGAGTAATTAACTGTATAAATGCCCTTAGAATATTTGCTTTCATAGGTCAAGTAGTGACTTGATGTGAGAACCTATGATCTTAGAAGCTTCATTCTTAAAAGTTCCTGGTCGTTGTATCATCTTAGAAGCTAAGGGCGATGATGATACCTTTAAGACTAGCATGTGCGTTGATTGATGATCGGTACTCACAGGTCATGATATTGTGATATCAAGTCATCACATGGGTACTTGTTATGAACAAGTTGTACTGGACAGACCCACCGTGAGAATACTTTGTGGATTGTTATATGAACGTGTCACAAGTATGACTTAAGTGACAATGGTGTTTGTAGTCTTTTGACTTGAAGTCACAGCTTTCATCGAGTGAGCAAGAGCGTGCTTTGATGCCATCAAAAGTCCAGTCTTGAGAAAGTTGGATGTTAAAGGTGGTTATTGGGTACGTTACGAATCATTTGGGTGTTTGCGTGTGAGCAAAGATGAGATTTGTCCTCCTATATGACAGGAGTTGCATCTATGTGCCCCTTAATGAAATGAGACGGAGAAATGCATGTCCATGCTTGGATGATATTTGACTCACCAATTTTTGAAAGTCCATTCTAGATCAGGAAAGTGGGATTGAATAATTATGAGGGTGATACAATCTATACCTCTAGTTTTATCCGGATGTAAGGGACGAATGGACATGACAACACTGTAACATTGGTCACAATGACTCATGAGTTTATAAACTTCTACTGTTTGGGGAACAATGATGTATTGCTAGATGTCACTCATTGTTTGTGAAGCTTTTGTTTGATACTTTCTAGATCAAGTGGGAGACTGTTGGTGCAACCATAGTGATCTGGAAGTGATCAAGCATGTAACTTCACTGCCAACTCAGTATGAGCATATTAGGGTCGCACATAAGATTGTGGAGAAATTGTGAGATTGGATCTATATTGTATAGCTCATGTGATGAGTTAGAAGAAAAGGAAAAGGGCTTAAAAATATTTCATTGCACGGTTCGTCGAACTCCATTCGACGATTTTGGCCTTGGCGCAGATTCGTCGAACTCCGTTCGACGAATTTGGCCTTTGGCGCAGATTCGTCGAACGCTATATCTGGCCTTTGGCGTTGAGTGTGTTAAGGTCACTCAACGCAATGACGCAGAAGGCGTTGACAACATTGAGATCACTCAACGCCATGGCGCAGAAGCGTTGACAACATTGAGATCACTCAACGCCATGGCGCAGAAGCGTTGACATCATTGAGTTCGCTCAACGCACTCAACGCATCTGGCCTTTGGCGTTGAGTGTGTTGAGTTCACTCAACGCCCATGCTGAGTCAAATGTTGACTTGCTGAAATTGCGGCGGAGCCTATTCTATTTATTCCTTGGGTATAAATAGGATAGTTTAGGGTTTTCTGATGACGACAGTTTTTCTTTTCCATCTAAGCACACGAGCCGTCACTGTGCGAAAGGAGAAAACCCTAAAATCCCGACGGAAGCGTTCCGCCAATCCCGTCGTCGTAGACGATCCTGATCCCGGCGAGTGTCGTCGCCACCTCTCCTTCAACAGACCTAGCAGTCTGTGGAGACGCTGTGTGTCCTCTCCCGACCTAGTGCTTGTTCGACAAGTTACTACGGGTTCTCCCGATCGTGTGGATTTCCTGTAAAGGCGCGGATACACTTTCTACGCTCAAAACTCAAGCCGCTGTGTGACCGGCCGATTTTTCTGGAGCATATAGGTTGAGTGTGGACTCAATTCCTCAAAGGTAATTTTATTACAACAGACTTTACTTCTTGATTCATGAATATTGTCAGATCTGAACTCGTTTGAGTTTTTCTTGTTCTTACTTCCGCTGCGTGCACAAGTGTAGTGTCATCCCCAAAAACCCAACAGTTGTTACGGGCCAACTTCCGTAACCACGGTAACTCGCTGGAGTAGTGGTCAAAGGCGGAGATGATGACAGTAGTGGGGGATACCGTGGAGCCGGAACCGCGGCTGCCTAGGCGGGGTTGCTCGTTGGAGGAGAGAGCCACCAATATCTCACAACAAGGGACAAGGAAACTAGAAGTTCATTTCATTGATAATCTCATACCAGACACTAAGGGTCTATTTATAGAACCCCGGGTGGCACACCCGTAAATACATGAAGATGCAAGCAATAATAAAATACCCTAATATAATAAGACTCACTATTAATACAAACCCAGTACATATAATATGATAAATGACGAATGATCCAAAGCCGATCTGTAACAAGATAATGACGTGGATGTGACGCACACTGAAATGGCGGAAACAAGAAAATGAAACCCGCTGAGTCACAGATTTGGAGCACAGTGTCGCACCGCGAGGACCGGGAGTGCTAAACTTGAATTTCAAAATTTTGATCCCTGAATAGTAGTCTGCGCACACATATATAGACAAGTGCAACTAGGGCACCGAAATCGGGCAGCTCATAATGTCTGAACCGATTGGGTGTCAGATACAGGAAAAATAAGTAAATACATAAAATATACTCAGAACGACCATCCAAATGCCTGTGGAATCGGATCAACCAAACGAGTAGAGGATCATCGTTTCCTGCGGGAATAAATGTATGTGGGTTGAGATCTCCATCATCAGTGCTACTGAGTATGAACCTTCTTCTCAACTCACCTCCAGTTTGTCATTCGAATCCAACTGGTGGTTCTCTTCGACAGATATTGAGTCTTTAATTATTGCTTCCAAGCAATCTGCCTCCATTGCATCTTCAGGTAGCGCGCATGTTGCTATTAAGGGTAAGTGATTCATTGACTCTGGTGCCACAAATCATATGACTGAGAAGTCTTTTGTCTTCTCTCGCCCTAAGAAGGTTATCTGGTTACTACCACTGTTTGTGGTTGATGTATCTCCTGCTCTACTTTTGTGGAACTGAAGTTGTTACTACACCTCCCTTTTTCAATTGGACAGCACCCTATATGTTCCAAATTTTCTTTGCAATTTATTATCTGTCAGTGCTCTTTTCAAACAATTAGACTACTTTATTTCATTCTCTCCTGCTAATTATTTTCAAGACCTTGAATCCAAGAGGATGATTGCTAATGAGACTAATCGAGGGAGCCTTTACTACTTGGATGATCTTTCCACTTTCTCGGCATTTGTCATCTCGACTTCTCTACTTTAACTGACATCACCGTTGTGCCCATCCTCTACTTCGTCTCCTACACCAGCTCCTGCCGTATTTTCGATCCGAGTCTAGCTTAAAATGTGAAGTTTGCCAATATGGCAAGCATCATCATACTAGTTTTCCCGCAAAAGTTTGTAAGAGTTATGTATGTCATTTTGACCTTGTTCATTCAAACATCCAAGGTCGTTGTCTCACCAATTCTGTTGGTGGAGAACGTCTCACTAATTTTATTACTTTTATTGATGATTACTGTAAATGTACGTGAGTGTATCTTTTTAAAAAACGATCTAAACTCTTCTCTGTTTTTTATAAATTTTATAATGAGATTCACACTAAATTTGTTCTTCCCCAATGTGAAGTCATGCTTTTACTACAACAGGGACCTTTTATCACTTTGATTTGCAATGGAATTTTTTTCTTTTTTTTCTTTTTTTCTTAGGCATTAGTGAGATTATGACAAAAGATAGGGCACAATGGCGACAAAGGATCCATATAGCCGACCCCACTATAGTGGGATAAAGACTTGAGTGTTGTTGTTGCTGTTTCTTTTTTTCTTTTTGCTTATGTGATAAACTTGTCGTGAGTTCTACATAAAGATTTGCAGATGTGTGGAAGGGCTGGTCGTCCACCATTTGATGATACTGGTGTGGTTATAATAATGACTAGGAAAGCAACAGTAAGTTTCATTTTCAATAACCAATAACCTTCGAAGTCTGAATAAATTGAAATATTTGATTTATGGGGTTCTGTAAGTGTTGTTTGATAGTCCTTTCGCCCTTTTCTATAGGTTTATTTGTACGAAAATCTCTTAAATGGCTGTGAAATGGTTGAATCTCAGTAAGCTCAACACAATTACTAATTTGGTTTTTACTATATATGTTTGATCATCATTATGAGGCTTACTCTTCCACAGTTCATCCGTTTTCTGCAATAATGTAATTGATATGTGCCAGGTTATTACCATGTGCAATTGAACATCTTACTTCTGAGATTGTTCAGCTGACAGTTTCAGACATAAGTTTGGCTATTGAGTGGCTAAAAAGCTCCTACTTATATGTTCGAATTAAGAAGGTATACAATCGTTCTCTAATATAATTGCTATCGATATCATTTTACGGAGTTTCTGATCTGAAAGCTTGTACAGAATCCTGAGAACTATGGAATAAAGAGAGGGATTCCTTGTGAAGACCTTGAAAAGCATATGAGAGGTATTCTAAAAATGTTGAAACTTTTTTTTATCTTGGCATCGGGTATAATTTCTAGGTTGAAATATTTTTCTTTTGCTTCTGTTATTGCCAGAAATATGTGTTCGGAATATTAATGAATTAGCAGAATATGGTATGATTTGGACAGATGAGGATGGCTTCCTTGTTAAGCCATTAGGTGCGATGTTCTTACATTTTAGCTTTTTGATTGTGCATGGTTCTCCTTTGTTTGTTCATGAATTTTATTCAGTGCAGAACCTGGAAGGTTGATGACAAAATTCTATTTAAAATTTGCTACGATGAAGAGTATAATAGAAGCTCCTGGAAGTTGCGGATTAGAAGATGCACTACGTATTATTTGTGCCGCTGAAGAGATTTCTTGTATGTTTCTGTGCTATTAGTTTCGCTATATATTCCTCTTGTGAATACTAAATCATACTGTGTTAAAAAAATCAGGGATCCAGCTGCGGCGCAATGAGAAGAAGATTTTGAATGACATTAATTTTGATAAAGGAGCTCGAGTGCGTTTTCATGTTAATGGAGAAAATGGGAAGAAAAAGAAACGCATCCAGACAAGAGAGGAGAAGATATTTGTGCTCGCTAATGACTGCTTGACTGGTGATCCTTCAGTCCATGATTTATCCCTCAGCCAGGTCTCATCTTGTGCTAACCTGTGATAGTACTCAAATTATTAGGTGTGCTCATTATTCCTTAAATGAGATGTGAATATTTTCTCAGGACATGAACTCAATATGCACCAATGGTAGTAGAATTGCCAAATGCATGAAAGAATGTTTTATCTTCAGAATGAGTTACAAAGGGGCTTTTAGTTCTTCACTTCTTGCCAAATGTATGCACCAGAGGCTGTGGGATGATAGTCCATACTTGCTGAAACAACTTCCCGGCATTGGAATGGTCACCGCAAAGGTTTTTCTTCCTCGATTTCTATGTAAAATTGTAGTTGTAAATACAGTGGTGCGAGTTTACTTGCGTTTTAAACTTTCGCAATTGCTTTTTTGCTCGCATTTCACTTTCTTGGGTGTTCACGACCACTAAATTTTGACCACACCTGCTTGTTTGTGGTGATGTTTCTGTTGAAACCAGAAGAATCCGGTTTCAAGAAGAGTTCGGACTCAAAAGGGGGGGGGGGTAACTTGCACCTACTTCTCTTGAGCAAGAGCTCTTGACTGGCGGCTGGGGACTAAAAACAGAACCTGAGCTGCAGCGAGGAGGTCCCGCCACACACCCGGAAAGATCTAAGAGAGTTTCTCCTCACTAGCCAATGCTGAGCTGGGCACCTTGGAGAGCACAGTAAGCCAACCAAAGCCTACCAGAGGAGGGAGAAACCAGAGAAACGGATCCCCTCCAAAGGTGCCTTGGGGTCTATTTATAGTTTTCTAAACCTGGCCTGCAAATACCGGAATCCCGCCTTTTAGTTCTACTATACGCAACCCAAATTGGTCTGCCAACAACGAAACTCTGCTGTTTGGGAGCGCTAGTTGCAGACCCTGGCGGCCCGCGAGTCCTCCCGACGGGCGGCTCGCGAGTACTCCCAACGGGTGCTCCCGACTGGTGCTCCCTCTCCTTCATGTCTTAGTCATTTTGATCTCGACGAATTATGGGCTATACACAATCCCTGTTTTTTTTCGAGCTCGGCACGAGGTCAGAAAAAACATTGTAGAACCCGTGGTTCAGAGAGAAGGGTGCTGAACGACACGCCAAAAAGACCTCGACACCTCCCAAGAACCCGACTTAACTAGAGGTGGAGAGGAAAAAGATCTCGACACCTCTCAGGAGCCCGACTCAACTGGAGGTGGAGAGGAAAAAGATCTCGACACCTTCCAGAAGCCCGACTCAATTGGAGGTGGAGAAGAAAAAGATCTCGACACCTCCCAGGGGCCCGACTCAACTGGAGGTGGAGAGAACCTTCTCAGGGGCCTTAGCTAACCAAGACCACTTGTTCCTCATCCTGTCACCCGAGAGATCAACCTGCCCTGTCGGCTAGTGAGAGCCCAGTGAGCAAGATCTGCTCGGGGCTCCCAACCAACATTCCAACCCGCCTCTCCGAGAGGTCAACCTGTCTTGCCGACTTTTGAGAGCTCGGTCAGCGAAAGCTTCTTGGGGCTTTCAATCAACATTTTCTACCTGCATCTCCGAGAGGTCAACCTAGCCTGCCGACTTGTGAGAGCCCGGTCAGCAGAACCTTCTCGGAGCTTTCAATCAACATTTCAGCCTGCCTCTTCGAGATATCAACCCGCCTTGCCAGCTTGTGAGAGCCCGGTCATCGGAACCTTCTCGGGGCTTTCAATCAGCATTTCTACCTGCCTCTTCAAGAGGTCAACCTGCTCTGCCGGCTAGTGGGAGCCCGGTCAGCGGAACCTTCTAGGGGTTTTCAATCAACATTTCAACCTGCCTCTTCGAGAGGTCAACCTGCCCTGTCAGCGGAACTTTTTCGGGGCTTTCAATCAACATTTCAACCTGCCTCTCTGAGAGGTCAACCTGCCTTGCCGGCTAGTGGGAGCCCGGTCAGCGGAACTTTCTCGGGGCTTTCAATCAACATTTCAACCTACCTCTCCGAGAGGTCAATCTGTCCTGCCGGCTTTTGAGAGCCTGACCAATGAAACTTTCTCGGGGCTTTCAATCAACATTTCTACCTGCCTTTCCGAGAGGTCAACCTGGTCTGCCGACTAGTGAGAGCCCGGTTAGCGGAACCTTCTCGCGACTTTCAATCAACAAAAAATAACTATCATCTATCTAGTGGGAAACTTTTCAATATAATGCACTCTAACCTAATCGGCTAAGGACAAAGTTCATTACAAAAAAGGACTCATCAAGATGAGTCTTCTTCAGAATGCTCGATCTTGATGATCGTTCTCTTCTTTCTCCCCTACCACCTCCAACCTGCTCATGCTCTTCATCACCTTTTCCACTTCCTCTGTCTCTTATTTTCAAGAGATAGTGTTGACGGTCGTGACGTAATACTGTCTGGCCACTCTGGGATCTCCTCGGACTCTGACCTGAACTCCTCCATCGTTGAACGTCAAACACTGGTGGAAAGAGGAGGGGACGTACCGGAATGCACTGATGAGGGGCCTTCCGAAAATGACATTATAACTTCTCGGAGTGTTAATGATGACGAACCGGCAGTTCCTGGACCGTCCACCCAGGGTCACCTGAAGACCCATTCCCCCCTCTACTTCCTCTCTCCAGAGAATCCAAATAAAGGCTTATTCGAGGTCAACATCCTCCTGGCTTCTACCTTCATCGAAGGCCTTTTGAAGATCACATTCACCAAACTCCCGTTGTCGACCAGGATCTGGGAGACCGTAAAGTTTTCTATGGCCGACTGGATCACCAAGGCGTCACAGAACGGGTTCTCGTAGTCGGGCATGTCCTTCGACGAGAAGGTGATCTTCTCCTTCGGGGGTGGGGTTTGGGAGGTCGAAGCGACGCTTCTCCTAAACATCGCTTGGAGGCTCCCCTTGTGGGTGGCCTCGATCCCCACTCCCCCATGGATCACCCTGATCCCTCCTCGGGTCCCTACATCGACCCGGTTTTCACATCTGTCCTCATCTCCGGCTCCTGCCACTACCTCCTATATCCGCACCTGCTGCTACTATTACGCTTGCACTGGGCATCTCGCCCTCCTCACCTCAAAGAACTCTGGGCAGGTGGCTGTTGCATGACCTTCCTCCTGATGGAAGTCGCGGTATGACAACTCCACCCTGCCTCTTCCTCTCCCTCCTGGGCGATTCCTTATTTCTCTCCTCCCCTCTCGGCCGATTGTCATAGCCTGTTGGGTGGGGGGGGAAGTGGCCTTAAGCTCGGTCTCCACCTCAGAGGGTTGAACCGTCCGTGCCCTCCGTAAGGTTCCTGAAACCCTTGATCCCTCGACTCTTCTCTGCTTCTCCCTTCCTGCTGCCTAAAACCTCCTTGCTCCTTTGCCTCGATCTCTCCCAATCTGGCTAACTTTTTTACGAACGCCGGGTTCGCTGTCTCCCCCTCTATTTCCTTTGTCACCCTCTCCATCAACTCCTCGAAGGACAGAGGTGGCTCCCGCTTCAGCTCCATCCCAAAGAACCCTTGACGAAGCCCTAGTGTGAAGACCAACATTAGGGTATATCCTGGTACCTATGTTATTAAAGGCGCGCCTCAGGATCCAGGCTCACCAGGCTCAGAGGATTGCGCCTCTGTGCGCCTTATTTGCGCCTTTAGAATATAAAAAGCGTGTCTGAGTGAGATTTTTGTTGTAAAATTCTTTCTTCAAAACTTAAAAAAAATATTTTAAGAACTCAATAATTTTTTCTTGATTTACTGTTCATGAAAGATAATTGTGCGTTGAGACTTAGATATGATGCAAGTGATCACATTAATTCTATTTTTTAAAAGATACAAATGATAGTAATGAATTATTAATTAGTAAACTAGATGAAAAATTTAATCAAGAGGCTAAAATGATGTTTGATATTGATTATTTAAAATGGATGTGGTTGCGCCTTGCCTTCGTCAGGCGCGCGCTTGCGCCTTGAGCCTTGTGCTTAGGCTCCAAGACCCCTTTGCGGCTTAGTGCGTCTTGCGCCTTTAATAACTAAGCCTGGTACCTCCTGAACTTGAAGAACCTCTTCCTGGAATCTATCCACATAACTTCCCAGAGTTTCTTCCGGCCCCTGTTTGATGTCAAACAAAAACTTAGCTCCCTTTTTCATCTTCTTTGATGTTGAAAAACGCAACAAGAACTGCGGCGCAAATCCTCAAAACTGTAGATGGTTCCGGAGGGAAGTTGCTGGAACCAATCCACTGCCTTGTCTTTGAAGGTGATGGTGAACAGTTTACACTTGAATGCATCTGTCATCTGCTTGATAGAGACTGTATCCTCAAACCATTGTACCTGATGAACTGGATCCTCCTTGCCGGAGTAGAAAGACATAACTGGGTCCCTGAAGCCCTCCGACACTGGAGCCGGGAGAATTAACTCACATAAGGGGTTCCCTGTGCCCTCTTGGAGAATTGAGAGATTTCGCCTAACCATCTCGCTAGATGGACGAAGCGGTCGGCGAGACGGGAAACAGCTCGCGCCCCGGGAGTTCTCTCTCGCCTCCTTCTATCCATATCTCCTTTTCGACCCGCCGGCCCACGCCTCCTCACCCAAAGAAGGTTGGGCGAGCACAGGGACCGCTGGGGTCGAGCACTCACCGCCCCGCATTACGAGACTGGAATGCAGGGTCTCGAGCACGACCTTCATGAACTCGCCAAATTATTTATGAGTCACGAAGCCATATGCGGGTGGTGAGCCGCCTGGGTCAGCTCCTTGCCCCTCATTTCCAGCCACTGGCACTCGATCGAGATTTTTCTGACAAGTTACGGTCCACGCTCACCGCACCAAAAATGTTGAAACCGGGATCCGGTCTCAAGAAGAGTTCGGACCCAAAAAGGGGGTAACCTGCACCTACTTCTCTTGAGCAAGAGCTCTTGACCGACAGTTGGGGACTAAAAACAGACCCTCAGCTGCAGCGAAGAGCTCCCGCCACACACCCGGAAGATTTAAAAGAGCTTCTCCTCCCTATCCAATGCTGAGCTGAGCACCTTGGAGGGCACAGGAAGCCAACCAAAGCCTACCAGAGGAGGGAGAAACCAGAGAAACGGATCTCCTACAAAGGTACCCCTAGGGTCTATTTACAGTTTTCTAAACCTGACCTGCAAGGCTGCAAATAGAGGAACCCCGCCTTTTGGTTCTACTATACACAGCTCAAATTGGTCTGCCAACAGCGAAACTCCGCTGTTTGGGAGCGCTATTTGCAGACCCTGGCGGCCTGCGAGTGCTCCCGACGGGTGCTCACTCTCCTTCATGTCTTAGTTATTTTGATCCCGACGAATTACAGGTTATACAATTTTAGCTTAAACATCATTTTGAGAAAATAATCTTTGTGACTGCACTTACCCAAACACTACCTATGTTTTTCATAGCCATGTTCACAACGACCACCACTCTCCCAAACTTGGCCTTGCTTTCTAACAAGATATAATCTAATAATCTCGATTCTGTCATTAGGCACTGCATTCAGCGGGAATTAATTCGTTCGACACAATGCTTCAAGCTGATCCAAGAAGAATAGAACTTGTAACAGGCCGGAAATATCCATTTGGCAATCATATAAAAGAATCGTTATTATCACTTCCTCCAAAAATTGAGATACATATTGAGGAGACTGAGTACAAAAGGCAAGGGAAATCGAAGTTGCTAATAAAGTTGATTCGCTTATCCAGACCCAAGACATCAAACAAATATCATTATGCTGATTTGGTATTTTCTACTTTAGTTTATTTAAAAGTTTCTATATGCTTAAATGGTTAAAGGTCACATCTTTTTACAGCTCGTGGGTACAGAAGAAGATAATGCAATCCTATTTCATGAGAAAATAAGGTAAAATCATTGGAAATCAAGTCAACTGCCTAGGTCACTATTATGTGCTGTGTGACTATTCTCATTTTTTTTGGAAATGTTTGACAACAGATCTGAAGAGTTTTCGAGGTATGATATCTTTAACCTTCATTGTTTTTTTTGTTCTGTCCAGGCCTTAGTTAGGATTTGTGGCTGTTACTGTTGTTGGAGCTACATATTGTAAGAATTTGAAATATAAATTTATTATTCTAAAATTGCTTACTCATTATATTGGAACTCTCCTCGTTATATAGTTTGGAGGAGGAGAAGGAAGAATATTCACTTGAAGATGTGGGATTAAATACAAGAAAGATGAAAAAAAATACAATGAGCTCCATTTGGCGCTTTTTACAAATAGTCTTTAGCACTTCTCATCAAGTTGGAGCATATATATATATTGAGCATTCTCATTTTGGCATAAATTTAATAATAATAAAAAAAGATGAAATCAATTTAGTGAAAATCTCTTTATCTGAAGTAACAAATGAAGTGCATATTCATTTTTAGATATGTAGATGACGAATTTATAATCATGGAATATCGGTAGATAATAGTTGCAAGTTTCATTCAAATCATTTAGAAGTATTCTCAACTACTACTCACAAATTACTTCTATATTCATCTTTTGTACTTGACTTGGACACGATTGTTTGTTTCTTTCTTCTTCAGGCAACAAAATTTCCTCCGATATACATGTTTTATCCAGAAGTAGATTTTTGATCTCCTTATCATCTTTATAGTTTGCATTTGAATACGCTTCAATACGTAAGTGATTGTTTCTTTTAAACAGTAGTTATTTTCCCAGAGGTCTTTTGATATATTCCAATTTCTTTAACGCAGCTTCTAGATAACACTCTCTGGGAGCTTGCATAAATTGACTATCCTTTCCGACAGCAAAAGAGATGTCTTGTCTAGTTATGGTAGGATAAATGAGTTTGTCGACTAGACGCCTGTAACGAGTGATATCTTGTAGAATAGGAGATATCTCATCTCAGAGTATGTCAGTGCCTTTAGGCATAGGATTCTGAGTAGGCATTGTTGCGATAAGATTTATTTCTTCGAGCAGATCTAAGGCATACTTTCGTTGGGAATGAACTACGTTGTTATTTCGTCTCGCAATTTTGACTCCCAAGAAATATCTGGGAGGACTCACATCTTTTGTAACAAAATGTACCTAAAATTATTTTTTTCTTATCTCTATTCTAGGGGAATCATCTCCAGTAAGAAGAATGTCATCTACATATACAACAAGAATAACCAGTCATCAGTCGTTCTTCCGTATAAAGAGAGAGTGATCTGCATTGCTTTAGAAATGACCTAGCTGAACTTGCCAAACCATGCTCCAAGTGGTTGCTCGATGTACACTTCTTCGTGCAAATCACAATATAGGAAGACATTTTTGACATCAAACCGGGACATTTGTCATTTCTTACTGATAGCAACAGAGAAGAGAATTGGATAGTAGTGATACGGACAACCCGAGAGAAGTGTCAAGGAAATCAACATTGTGTGTCTGAGTGAACCCATTTGAAACTAGATGAGCCTTGTTCTGTTCACAGTGTTGTCAGTGAGAAACTTGATGACAAAGACTCATCGTTAACGCATATCAATTAGCATAAGTGGGAGATGTGGAGTCTAGAGAAGTGTCAGTCAACTTGGAAGCCATCTCCACATTTCCAAAGGTACTGGAAATGAGTGGTTGGTAGCAGCAGCAGTGAGTGGGGGTGTCACAATAGTTTAGAAAGAGAAGCTCAGCAAGAGGAGCTGGACGAGAGTGGAAAAACTCACTGGCCGGATGTTCAATAAGAGAATTCACTAGAGCTTAGCGGAATTTGCTGGAAGAGAGCTTGGAGGGAGATGTTCGACAGGGATTTGTCACGAGTATTCAAGGGAGAAGATCTCGCAAGATGCTAGAGAATGCTGGAAAAGTTGCGAGCATGCCCATATTGTATCATTTTTATTGTATATGATCACTTTTGATCGTACATGATCACTCTTGATCATATATGATAATTTTTGATCTCATACGAACATTTTAAACCGTACAAAATCACTTTTTGATGGTACACAAAAAAAATATATGTCAACCATATCACCCAATCCGAATGAGCCCAAGCCTAAATCAGCATCTGGGATCCAGACCCAAAAGATTTCCCACTGATGTCTCATAGATGCCAATTTATTTCACCGGATCCTCAACAAGACCCATTTACACGCCCACATTTTACTGCTTTATAATCCGATTTGATCTATCATAACCTGCAATATAGCATTCTTCTTTGCAATGGAAGGAACCCTGACTTAAAAATGTTGGTGGCATGCAGTCCTTATATTGCCAATGCTCTCGTCCCATGCCCCCAGCATGGAAAAGCAACCGTCAAAGTCGATCTTATATTTGAAGACTATGGTAATATCATAAGCATTTGAAGCATTCTTCTGCCTTTCCGGTTTTCAATTGGGTTTGTAAACTGTATCAGGATATCCTGATATGAGCACACCGCGTGTCACTCTTAAGCTCATCCTTCCTCGTAACCGTATCAGGATATACTCGTACACATTTTTTTTCCTATTTACAACATGTGTCGGCTTATGTACTATTCCTCTTATTGCTGTCGTGAAGTTGGTCTGGATGTGCACGAAAAACACGTCATTTCCAGGGAAGTTTTTTCAGCCTCAAATCGAGCTTGGAAGAATGATACTGGATCGGCTAATTACACCATTCCAAAGGAGATCTATAGAGAAAATGATTGTAAGATGAGAAGCTCACCTGCTAAAACTGAAGGCAACCAGGATTCAGCCAACTCCGAGATGCTCCCAATTTCATTGTAATGTTCAATCGACTTCCCGCATTCTTCTTTTCTTACGATTTCCGACCGACCTCCTCATGTTATACCATTTATTTCATTGTTTCAGGCCCAGCTTTGATCTGCTACAGGACGAGACGAATGAAGGCAAGTTTCTACAGCTGATTTCTTATAACAGCCTGTTTTTTTCTCATCCTTGTAGTAAATCAAGTCCCCTTCTTTTTCAAATTAACGGCAGAACCGTTCACTCTTGAACCTGAAGAAACAGATTGCAAAACCGAGAAAGATCGAACAATATTCGATCACATCCGTAGAAAATCCAAATCCTTTCCTGATCTCATTACACTAAAAACCATGAATCCCTTCAATCAGCCACCACCCATGGACCAATGTGGCCTCGATGCCACTAAACCTCGTGAAAATAGCAGGTTTCTGATTGATTTAGATCCAGCTGAAGCCAGCTTCGCATCCATCGCTCAATGTCAAGAAATTGGTGTTGTTCCGATCAACCTGGACCCGGTTGAAAACTTCCCTACTCTTCCTAATAATTCCGAACATGGGTTCGAACTCTCCTCCCTCGATTTCTCTGTGAATCTTCAAACAGAAGAAGAGAAGAATCCCTTCAATCCGCAAAGTGGGAGCATGTCACTGGATTTCAATGGGAATTTGATTCGAAATTTCGCCGATTCCTCCGTTAACTCTGAACTCTCCACCGAGCTCAGCAGCGCTTCAATCAATCAATTTAAAAGAAGGAAGCTTGTGAGTAACTGGATCAACGATATTCGCGGAATACACGGGTCTGAACTCTTAAGCGGCTCTCCTAGTCCAAAAAGGCATGATATCGTATCTTCCAGTGTTAAAGACACCGCCACAACAGCAGGTTGCAAAAGTTCATTGACAACAAGCTTCTCAGAACAAGATGGCTATGGATCCATGGAAGTTTCCTTCATGGAGTTCAAAAGCGTGTTCTCCTTCCTCTGATCGAACGAGAAGACGAATATTCTCAATTCGGTTACACTGCGCAGTGGGATTCACCAACAAGGCAAGTGCATAATTTCAATTTACAGCCTTCATTTGCACAACTATGAAATGTTATGCATAGTTTGTTCATTTTTTAAATGAAGTTTAGAATATTTGAGATCCTTACTGCGTGTATTGCCAAGCGTAAGGCGCCAGACAAAAACGCCACCGTCATAAAATGTATGTTTAGCATGACAACGGTTATGACCACCATCAAGAAAATAAAACTACTTTTGAACATAAAAGTGGATGAAGTTCCTTAGGTGAGATCGGGCGTTGATGAAAGACGGTTCATAATCACCGCGTTCACGACTGCAATAGCCCTGCCATATGGTGCCTAAACCACTCAAAGATGGGTGAACTTCTATTCATTAAAGCATAAAAACACGACTATTTGAATAGAACTGACCGTCAAAACCTTTATTCCAATAATAAACGGCGATTTGAGACCCTATGCGGCCGTGAAAAGTTATAAATGAAAAATGAATGCAGAAGTGATGTGTTCTAAGCAGTTTATCATCTCGCTTTTGGTGTCGGAATTTCGCTCAATTCCATCATCTTACGGGTTCTCTATTTTGTGAGTCTTCTGGTGATGTCGCTGTAAGAGTTACTTAAGGATATTATTATCCATTGTTTTTCTCATTGCAACCCCTAAGCATTATTTATAGGCTACTAAGGGTTTTTTTTGGTGGGTGGAAGATAAGTTGTTCCTAATGGAGCACCCTCGCCGCGTTTGAAATCAGGTATAAAATGGCCTTTTGGTGGATTTGTGATTCCAAATGAAGACTGTTTATTAGACTGGTGAAAAATAGTGTTAGCATTTCCTATAAAATGCAATGAAGAAAAAGTGTTCAAACAAAGAGTGCAATGCAATGCAATTCTATAATGTTGATTGAATTATGACAATTAGAGCTCTTAAACTATCCCAACAAGTTATAAATTAAAATTGTTGGCAATGTGAGATTCTAATCAGCTTACTAATTCACTCCCAGTGTATGAATTTCATTCGATTCTACGACCATTAGGCGTGTTCGCGAACTAAATAGAATCAAATAGTTTTTCAATCAAATTCAAATATGACAGAATTGTAGAGATTTGATTTGAATTTGTTCAAATATTCGGTGTTAAATTCGTCATGATTCATGAAATAGATTTGAATTGGCATTCAAATTTTATAATATTTAATTTTATATAATATTTAAATATAATTTTATATAATATTTAATTATATATATATTAATTTTATTTAATTATATATTTTAGTATTTACGAACTATTCAAAAATCCTTTGAACTGTTAAAAACTATTTGAATTTGAATTTGAAAACTATTAATTTTAGGGTCTGTTTGGGAGAGCTCTGGCGGCTGGAGAAGCTTTTTCCCAGCCGCCAGAGCTGTTATTTTCGCTGTTTGGGAGAGATTTTTAATGAAATCGCGGTTCAAAAAGCTGCTCACAGAGCTCTTTTCGGTAAGCTCCTCCCCCCCCCCCCCCCCCCCCCCACGTTCAGCTCCCTTAGAATCATTTTTTATTTCTCCCGATCCCGCAGCGCTCCTTCTCCCGAACGGCAAATATCGCGACATCGGCCGGCCTTCGCGATCTCGATCCCGTCTCCTCCCGAATTGCGATTTCATCGGCGATAGCAGAGATTGACGACCACCCCTAGCATCGGTGACTCCTTCTCCAGCCCTAGCATCGACGACCAGCCCTAGCATCGGTGACTCCTTCTCCAGCCCTAGCATCGGCGACTCCTTCCATCGGCTCGACATCGCGCTCTCTCCAGCCGCGTTTAGGAGGAAAAGATTGCGCCTCTCAGGTATCGCGTTGCATTTGATTCAGGATTGTTGGCTCGTGCTGATTCAGGATCTGCAGTAGTCTAAGAACAGGTATACACTGATTTTTGATTTTTTTTTCTGTGAGTATGGAATGTGGGTATTTGTTTTTTTGATCATCCATGTGACTATTTGCGGATTTTTTTTGTGATAATGGAATGTGTGTGTATGCGCTATGTGTGAGTGTGTATGTGCTGTGTGTGTGAGTGTGCATGTGTTGTGTGTGTGAGTGTGCATGTGCTGTGTGTGTAATATGTGTGTGTGTGTGTGTGTGTTTTTTGTTTTATTTGGTGTGTGTGTGTGTGTGTTTTGTTTTATTTGGTGTGTGTGTGTGTGTTTTGTTTTATTTGTGTGTGTGTGTGTGTGTGTTTTGTTTTATTTGGTGTGTGTGTGTGTGTGTGTTTTGTTTTATTTGGTGTGTGTGTGTGTGTTTAGGGTTTGTGTGTGTGTGTGTTTAGGGTTTGTGTGTGTGTGTGTGTTTAAGGTTTGTGTTAATTTTTTGTTTTATTTGGTGTGTGTGTGTGTGTGTGTGTGTGTGTGTTTAGGGTTTGTGTGTGTGTGTGTGTGTGTGTGTGTGTGTGTGTGTGTGTGTTTAGGGTTTGTGTTAATTTTTTGTTTTATTTAGTGTGTGTTGGTGTGTGTGTGTTTGTGTGGGTTTGTGTGTGTATGTGTTGTGTTTTATTTGGTATGTGTGTATGATTGTGTTTGTGTATGTGTATATTTGTGTGTTTATTTTTTATTGTGCATGTGTGTGTGTATATTGTTTTAATTTTGGATGTGTGTGTATTTTTAATGGGTGTTTTTGATTTTGTGTGTGTGTGTGTTATTTTAATAATTGTTATTATAATTAGTATCATGATTAGTAATTGTTATTTTAATTAGGGTTTAGGGTATAACATAATGGTAAAACCAAACGAATGAGGAGACGTAGCGAGTTGTGAGTCAGGTGAAGTGATGTTATTTTGTGATCTCTGCATAAAAGAGATTGGTTTGGGGAATCGGCCCACCACCCACTTTAGCAAAGAATGGTGAAAAATTTTGATTGCGGGGTTTAAAGAACGAACCGGAAAAAGCTACGATCGATTGCAAATGAAAAATAAGGCGACAACAAGGATCGATTGCTCGTGGGAGTCGGCCTGTACAAGGAAGGCAAGAAAATTTTAATATGACGCATTCATCTCTTCGCAGTGTGATCGAGCGAATGTTTGGAGTGTGGAAAAAAGTGGCATATTTTGAGCAAAATGTCACAGTACAACTTCAAGAAACAACGTTTCATAGTGCTAGCGACAATGGCCTTACATAACTTCATTCGGAGACATCCTTCTCGCTGGAACCCTGATTTTAATGCTTATGATGCTGATGAGTCTTCTTTCGTTCCCTCGGTGTTGAAGCCAAAATTTGACTCCGACAAATGTTCACAAAATAGGGGCGTAGCCGACACCTACTTGGCTCAAGCTCCGACCTCCGACTGGTCGTGAAGGACTAAGAAAAACTGGCTCAAAGCCGCAGTAGGGAGGTCCCACCGCTTACCCGGAAGGTCACAGAGAGCTTCCCCTCCAAAGCCAAAAGCTGGGCTTGGAGTTCCTCAGAAGACCGTGCCAATGAATCCTCTCTAGAGTCTAAAAAAAAGGTCCCTTCTAAAGAACCCCTATGGGCTTATTTATAGATTTCAGAATCTGAACTGCAAATAACAAAACTGCTCCGGCCTGAAATTACCGGGGTACCCTTGGCTGGGTCTGCCAACAGCCAAACTCCGCTGTTCTGAGGAGCTATACGCAGTCCACCAAGGGTAAAAGGGTAAAAATACCCGGGGTAGAAGAGTAAAAACCCCCTGCTTTGATAGGAAAGAGTAAAAAAAACCTTCTCCCCCCTGGCGAGAGAAAGGCGCCTGCCGGCGAGAAGGACCCGCCGCCCGTCTCGCCGGGGCCTCTCGCCCTTGGAGGTCCTCTCGCTTCTGGGGGCCCTCTCGCCTCTGGGGGCCCTCTCGCCTCTAGGCGGGGGCATTTTACCCTTTGGAGAGCCCATCATCTCGCCGTTTGCGAGTGAGCCCTCTTGGTACCCTTTGCATGTCTCGCTCTTTTTACTTCTTGAGGGCTCTTTGCGAGCCCGAGGTTGTACACAATCCCTGCTCTTTTTGAGATTACTCTAAGCTCAAAAAGAATGTTCAACCGAGGCTCATTATTCAAGGTGCATTAAAAAACGTATTTATGAGGAATCTTCTGAGGCCCCCACCGGGGTCTATAAATATATGACTCCTGCCCTGCGCTCCTGATGCCCCGCTCTGCATATTCTTCTTCTTCCCTGTCCTCGAGTTCTTACCGAATGACGCACAGTCAAAGTTTTCGCGAACGTCTCGCCCTGGTGCGAGAGCAACATAAGGCCAACGTGGCTGCTTTCACCTCTTCCCTGGTTCGTCCCCTCGCCCCGTCGTCTCGCTCGAAAAAGACGAAGGCTGGGGGCCCTTCTCTTGCAGCAGTAGATTCGTCTCGCGCCTCTTTGAAACCTGTCCCCACTCCCCGTGCGCTCTCTACGGAAAAAGAGGTGGACACTCGCGATTACTACTGTTATTTCCGTGACCGGGTGCTCTTTTGCTGACTAACGCTTTTTTCAGGGGGCTCTTGTGGTTCCGCCGTCCCCGAAGAGTCCGCGAGATGGTTCTTCTGTCCGTTGCGAGGAACTTGATTCGCTACCCTCATCTACTCCTCCAACTACTCCCAGCGAGAGGAGGGACGACTCCTCCCCGGCTGCCGATACCTCTCGCCATCCTGGTAAGGGACTCTCCCTCGCTCTTTTGAATCCCCTTCGCTACTCTCACTCTCTCCTGCGAGTGCCTCTTCCACCTTGCCCCTGCACTCCTTGCGCAGATTCTCGAGCCAACTCTCCCATTGAGGAGCGGCCACAGAAACTCTCCGTCTCGCCTCCTCTTGCAGACGGGATTGAAGACTATCTGGGCGATCCCTCAGATCCAGTGGAGATGAAGCGGAAGAAGGCTGAGCTCTTCCGAAAGCACGCGCGCCTCATTCACTCCTTGACTTTAGACAAACAGGCTGCGGAGAAGCGCATCGAGTCGCTGGAGGGCGAGTGCGCCCGTCTATCTTCTGGAGCAAATGCCGAGCCGGATGTCGACGACACCGACCCTGAGGCCATCATCAATGAGACCGATATGCAGCTCCGTCTCGCACGGCGTGGCCTCCAAACCATCCGCTCCTTCCACTCGCGGAGTAGGCCTCCTCGCGGGGGAGCACGCGGCGGCCGCTGGGAGTGGCGCCCATACTGACGAATGTCCGTCCCGCTATTCATCTTTTTCTTCTTCTCGCAAGATTTGTAATGATGGCAGTCTCGCCAAAGTATGCCGGGAGCTTGGCCTCCTGCGGGATGATGTCTGATCGCATATATATATATATATATATATATATATATATATATATATATATATATATATATATATATATATATATATATATATATATATTTAAGGCTTAATTTTCTCTCTTTTTTAATCTTCCTTTTTAATTTATGCTAGATATTTATTTATAATTTTTGCTGACTGTGACGGGTCGCGCCGTTCGAGGTATAGGAGAGAGAAAAAACACCGACTCTTCCTCTCCCCCTTATTTTCCCGCCTTTTTAATCATTGGTCTTGCATCAGTTATAAATATGCCTAGTCCTGGACTAGATACCGCACTTTCCGCCTTCGCCGTTAACAAAGTCTTGGGCCTCTGACCTCTCCGTCTCGCCAGCCCATTCTCGCCTCTTAACTCCTTCGTCTCGCCTAGGACCAGTTCGCCAAAGAAGATGGGTAAGAAGAAAGTGGAGGAGGGCGAGGGGCGCAGCCGTTGCGGGAAGAGGTTTACTGACCACGACTTCCCGCTCGGCAGGCTCCCTCGGGAAGACCATGATAAGTTCGCCCGCGAGTATCTGGGGAGGGGATCGAGTCGCGGCCCCCCAAGGTCGGCGAGTGCATCAACACATACTACCCTGGTGAACTCGCCTTCCCCGTCTCGCACTTTGAGGCGGGGTTGCGACTCCCCCTCTGGCCTGAGGTGAAGCAGGTCTTCAAGTACTTCGGTGTTGTCCCGGCACAGTTCAATCCCAACGTCATCTCGGTGTTGATTGCGTTTGCTTGCTACATGCGCCGAGAGCGCATCGAGTTCAGCTTGACGGCCTTCCGCAAGCTTTTCATCTACCACGCCAATGCCGATGGCGTCTCGTATTTCACTGGGCAGGGTCTCAAGGTATGCGAGACGCCTAACAAGAATCATCACTGGCTCACCCGATTTGTCTTCATCCGGGGAGACCGGGCTGACTTCGGCGGCGTCCCTCTCGCGCCGGTCTCTCCGCCAGAGAGCTTCTACGCCACCCCCCAAGTCAGCGGGTCAGAGAAGCTGCTGTGCGAGTACCTTGCTGGCAAGAACTTCGAGGTCAACTTCTTGCGGCGAGGCCTCGACTCGCTTCTCCCAGTGCTCCCGGGCGAGGGTATTCTTCTATTCCTCTCTCTTGGCTATTTGTCGTCTCGCTTTTTCCTAACCCCCGCCCGCTCGCTTTTAGGTGAGCGAATTATCCCAACATCCCCTCCTTATAAGAGCAATATTCACCCTTCCAAGGGTCTTGATCTCGCCAATGCAGCGGCAGAGGCGGCGAGAGAGTCCCTGGCGGTTGTCCCGCCGAAGCGTCCCGGAGATGACACCGTCCCCTCTCGCTCCAGCCCTCCAAAAAAGAAGATGAAGAAAGCTGTAGCTATCTCCAAGGAAAGGGGGAAGGCTCCTCAAGGGAGCCCTATCTCTTTAGGGGAAACTCCACCTGTTGAAGCCAAAATTTGACTCCGACAAATGTTCACAAAATAGGGGCGTAGCCGACACCTACTTGGCCCAAGCTCCGACCTCCGACTGGTCGTGAAGGACTAAGAAAAACTGGCCCAAAGCCGCAGCAGGGAGGTCCCACCGCTTACCCGGAAGGTCACAGAGAGCTTCCCCTCCAAAGCCAAAAGCTGGGCTTGGAGTTCCTCAGAAGACCGTGCCAATGAATCCTCTCCAGAGTCTAAAAAAAAGGTCCCTTCTGAAGAACCCCTATGGGCTTATTTATAGATTTCAGAATCTGAACTGCAAATAACAAAACTGCTCCGGCCTGAAATTACCGGGGTACCCTTGGCTGGGTCTGCCAACAGCCAAACTCCGCTGTTCTGAGGAGCTATACGCAGTCCACCAAGGGTAAAAGGGTAAAAATACCCGGGGTAGAAGAGTAAAAACCCCCTGCTTTGATAGGAAAGAGTAAAAAAAACCTTCTCCCCCCTTGGCGAGAGGAAAGGCGCCTGCCGGCGAGAAGGACCCGCCGCCCGTCTCGCCGGGGCCTCTCGCCCTTGGAGGTCCTCTCGCTTCTGGGGGCCCTCTCGCCTCTGGGGGCCCTCTCGCCTCTAGGCGGGGGCATTTTGCCCTTTGGAGAGCCCATCATCTCGCCGCTTGCGAGTGGGCCCTCTTGGTACCTGTTGAAGTTGGTGACCGGGCGGTCTGGCGGTTTGTCTTGGCGGGTTGAAGACCGCGCGGTCTGGCGGTTTGTCTCAGCCGGCTTGGAGGCCGGGCGGTCTGGCGGTCTACTCTGGCGGTCTCTCTTCCTCTCTGGTGGTAGCCGTGCGGTTAGCCCTGCTATCTAACCGCGCGACTTGTGCGGTTTGTTTTGTATAGTCTGCTTAGTCCTGTAAATTTTAGTCCCACATCTCTTATTTGTATTCTCTCATCTCTCCTCCATTCTATATAAAGGAGGGCATACCATTGTAATAGATACCTTTTTTGGATAATAAAGTTTCAATTATTCAAAAGCATATCCGCTTGTTTTCTACTTCTCGCTTCTTTTCGCTACTTTCTAACATGGTATCAGAGGGACTGCGTATAGCCCATCATCTCCCCGCTGTGCCTTTGACCTCTTGCTAGCCGCTGCTGTTCGCGCTACTTGATTATTCCCCTCTACCCGTTCCTGCTTGCTAGTCGCGCCGGCCTCATCTTTTGCCGTGCGACCTGTTCTCCTCTGTTCGCCCGACTTTTTCAAGCCGTGCGACTTCTTTCTCTCTGCTTCTTGGTAGCGGCCTTCCTAGCCGCCCGACCTGTTGCTGTTCGCCCGGCTTGGTGCTCTTTTCTCTTCTTGCGGCTTGTTCTTATCGTCGCGGCCTGCTCCTCTCTTGCCTCCATGGCTTTTCCCTCCTCAGGCCTGTCCGCCTCCGTGGTCACCTCTTCTGGTAGTGCTCATGTTGTTACTCACGGCAGATGGCTCATCGATTCTGGTGCAACCAATCATATGACAGGAAATCCTCAATATTTCTCTCTTCTTGACACACATGCTCGGTTGCCCCCGGTCATTGTTGCTGATGGATCTCCCTCCCCGGTCCATGGGACGGGCATGGTTCAAGTCACTCCCTCTCTCTGCCTGGCTGATACCTTCTATGTGCCCAAGTTTCCGTGCAACTTATTATCGGTTACTTCTTTATGCAAGCAACTACGGTGTTCTGTCATATTCACCCCTAGCTCTTGTACTTTTCAGGATCCGGCTTCCCAACGGACGATTGCTACCGGGACTGAGAGTGGTGGCCTCTACTTCCTCGACAACGTTTCTGCTTTCTCCGCCTTCTCCTCCTCCTCTACAGATCTTCTCCAATGGCATCTTCGCCTTGGACATGCTCCTCCCCGAATTCTCCGCCAGCTCTTCCCGCACCTCCCTCCTCATCATCCTCCACTAAACTGTGATGCATGTCAACTTGGCAAACATCACCGCTCATCCTTCCCCCCAACGCAAAGTCGAGGCTCTTCCCGTCCGTTCGACCTCGTTCACTCTGACATATGGGGACCCGCTCCTAACCTCACCATCGGTCGGGGTAGTTCCTATTTTGTCACCTTCATTGATGATTTCTCTCGCTGTACGTGGGTATATCTTCTCAAAGATCGCTCCGAGCTGTTCTCTGTTTGGACCTCCTTTTATTCTATGGTTAAGACTCAGTTTGATACGTCTATTAAACTCCTTCGTTCTGACAATGCTAAGGAGTATCTTAGCCACGACTTCTCCTCCTTTTGTCTTCACCATGGTGTTATTCGTCAAACAAGTTGTGTCTACACCTCCCAACAAAATGGGGTGGCGGAACGCAAAAACCGTCACCTCCTTGATGTTGCTCGCACTATGATGACTCACATGCATGTTCCTCGCTCCTATTGGGGATATGCTGTCCTCCTCTCCTGCTATCTCATCAATCGCCTTCCCTCCACAGTTCTCCACGGTGCTACCCCCTTCTCCATTCTTTATCCAGACAAGGATCCCTTTCCTCTTCCTCTACACATCTTTGGGTGCACCGCTTTTGTGCACTCTCCCGCTGCCACCCGTGACAAACTCTCACCACGTGTCACCAAATGTGTCTTTCTGGGCTACTCTCCCACTCAGAAAGGATATTGCTGCTTTGACCATGTTACCCGCAAGCAATTTGTCTCTGCGGATGTCACCTTCTTTGCCAATGCCTCTTACTTCTCTCCCGCTTCCTCTTCTGCCCCTCCTACTCCTACTTCTCATACCAACCCATCCCTTCCCTCTGCTCCCACTACTGTTCCGCCCGCTCCACCCACTCCACCGTCTTCCCCATCCTCCTCCTCTCCACCCTCTACTCTGCTTTCTCCCTCCACTCCGCTGTCATCTCTCTCTACTCCCGGGCCAGCTCTCTCCACCACGGATACGCCGGATACTGAGGCACCTGCTGACCTGGATCTCCCGATTGCTCTTCGCAAAGGGGTTCGGGCCTGTACCCAACACCCACTTGCTGCAGTTGTTTCCTATGATCGTCTTACCCCTGCTCGCCGAGCTTTTGCACTGGCTATCTCGGCCACTGCCACCCCCCGTTCCTACCAGGAGGCCCTTACTATTCCTCATTGGAAAGTTGCCATGGATGAGGAGATTGCTACTCTCACTGAACGGGGTACCTGGACCCTTGTTCCTCCTCCCTTCGGCACAGATGTTGTTGGCTGTCGCTGGGTCTTCGTGGTGAAGTTTCTACCGGATGGCAGTGTGGATCGTTATAAGGCTCGCCTGGTTGCCAAGGGTTTTACCCAAACTTATGGGATTGATTACTTTGACACTTTCTCTCCCGTGGCTCGTCTCAGCACTATTCGGGTTCTTCTCTCTGTGGCTGTCAACAGGGATTGGCCCATCTCGCAGCTAGATGTTAAGAATGCCTTCCTCTATGGTGATCTGCAGGATGATGTTTACATGGAGCAACCTCCTGGGTATGTTGCTCAGGGGGAGACACGGGTATGCCGGCTAAAGAAGGCTATCTATGGCCTCAAACAGAGTCCTCGTGCCTGGTTTGACAAGTTCAGTGGCATTGTTGCGGCCATTGGTTTTACAAGAAGCTCAGCAGATCACTTCTTGTTTGTTCGGAAAACCGCCTCTGGTCTTGTTGTTCTTGCGGTTTATGTTGATGACATTCTTCTTACTGGCGATGACCAGGAAGGGATATTGATGACCAAGAAACACCTTCGTCAACATCTGGTCACAAAGGATATGGGCTCCCCGAAATACTTTCTGGGAATTGAAATCTCTAGAAAGCCCAACTCCATGGTCCTTTCACAACGGAAGTATGCTCTTGATCTTTTAAAGGAGGCAGGACTGACTGGTGCTAAACCTGCACGTTGTCCTATGGCTGTTGGAGAAGACAAAACTTGGACAGATAACTCACCTCTTCTCTCCGATCCTACGAGATACCGGCATCTGGTGGGCAAGCTCATATATCTCACGGTAACCAGACCCGACATCTCTTATGCTGTTGGCAAGGTGAGCCAGTTCATGCAAGCTCCGAGGGAGTGTCATCTACAATCTGCTCTGAGGATATTAGAGTATATTAAAGCTGCTCCAGGGAAAGGACTCTTATTTCAGAAAAATGGTCACCTTAGGGTTGAAGCGTACTCTGATTCAAGCTATGCGGATGACAAAGGGGACCACAAATCGACTTCAGGTTTCTGCACATTTGTTGGAGGCAATCTTGTGAGTTGGAAGAGCAAGAAACAGTCTGTCGTTTCCAGGTCCAGTGCAGAGGCGGAATATCGCAGCATGGCATCGACTACATGTGAGTTGAAGTGGTTGCGGGCTCTCATGCTTGACTTAGGAGAGGTTTACAACTATCCTCTTCCTATGTTCTGTGACAATAAGGCCGCGATACACATTTCCAAAAATCTGGTCTTTCATGAGAGAACAAAACACATAGAAGTCGACTGTCATTTTATTCGGGAAGAAATATTGAAGAAATAGATTTGCACTCCTTTTGTTACTTCCGACAACGAGTTGGCAGATGTCTTCACCAAGCCGGTGTCCGCTTCCTTTTTTCACATCTGCGACAAGCTGGGCATGATCGATATATATGCTCCAGCTTGAGGGGGAGTGTTGAAGTTGGTGACCGGGCGGTCTGGCGGTTTGTCTTGGCGGGTTGAAGACCGCGCGGTCTGGCGGTTTGTCTCAGCCGGCTTGGAGGCCGGGCGGTCTGGCGGTCTACTCTGGCGGTCTCTCTTCCTCTCTGGTGGTAGCCGTGCGGTTAGCCCTGCTATCTAACCGCGCGGCTTGTGCGGTTTGTTTTGTATAGTCCGCTTAGTCCTGTAAATTTTAGTCTCACATCTCCTATTTGTATTCTCTCATCTCTCCTCCATTCTATATAAAGGAGGGCATACCATTGTAATAGATACCTTTTTTGGATAATAAAGTTTCAATTATTCAAAAGCATATCCGCTTGTTTTCTACTTCTCGCTTCTTTTCGCTACTTTCTAACAGTACCCTTTGCATGTCTCGCTCTTTTTACTTCTTGAGGGCTCTTTGCGAGCCCGAGGTTGTACACCACCGCCTCCCTCGCCTAATCACCAGGCCGTCTCGCCTATCCGCGAGACGGTGCTTTCTGGCCAACCTGCTGCTGCTTCCAGCCTGCCCGCCACTGCTTCCAACCCGCGAGCTGCTGCTCCTGAGTCGGTGGCTGCTACCTCTTCTCGCGAGGGCGACTCCTCTGGCCGTCCCGCCCCCGCCTCTCACATGAATTATAACCTGGGTCCCGTGGTTCACGATGCCGTCGGCGACCCGGTTCTGCTGTGGGGGCGGGACGCCAACCGTGTGTCCATCTCCACTCTCCTTCCATCATGGAAGGAGCAAGAGGTCCCTTCCAGCCATGTCTTCGCCATCGGGTACGGCCTTTATGGTGGCCTAGACGCCTCTCCGCCTGAAAGCGAGTCCACCAAGGACCTCGTGTTGAAGACCTGCCACCATCAGATGCGGGCCTTGGAATTCTCGCACCGTTCCTCTCGCCGCCTTATTTACATCAATTCAAAATGGAAGGCCAGCGAGGAAAACCTGGAGGCGGAACGGGAGAAATCTGCTGGTCTGGCGAGAAGGCTGTCAGATGCCGAGTCACTCCTCGCGAAGGCCTAAGGCGGCGTGGTAAGCCATAACTCTCTTTTCCCTTGGGTTTTTCCTTTCCCACGATTCTTGGCTAATTGTCAGGTCATCCCGCAGGATGCCGAGACGGCGGGGCAACTTCACTCGCGCGTGGCAGCTTTGGAAGAGGAGGTCCGGGTCCTGACAGCTGAGAACGCGCGCCTTCAGGCGGATGCTGCGTCGTCATCTCGCCGCGAGCCCTTCCGGACACCTCCGCCACACTACTCTTATGAGGAAGTTGAGGAGCGATGCCGAGACGCTGGTGTCCGTGGGGCTGAGCTGGTGCTGCAGATGATGAAAGACCTGGGGGTTGTGAAGGATGAGACTGAGACAGTGACCGCGCGCGACTTGGTCCCCGAGCTCTATAGCGGGGAGAGCGATGATTCTTCATCCGGCGAGGAGGACTGATGCGCCCCCTCTACGATTTAGAATCACTCTCTCCTCCTCCTGATGTAAAGACTTTATACTATATTTTGTGGCATCTGCCAAGTGACGAGCGAGTGCTCAATTTTGCTGTCTTCTATTTTATTTCTTATTTTTTTGTGGAGTTAATCTCTGGTTTGCTTTTTGTCTGCGGGACGGTGCTACTACTTCGTCTCGCCGCGTAACTTTTTTGTGCATATGTTTTCCTGCTGTTATGCCCTACGCGAGACGGGTTCCCGGCGCGCTCAACGTCCGCGAGTTGGCGCAATGGCTTGCCCCGCGAGTGCCCTTTCGCCACGGCGAGACGATCCTCAAAAGCCGTCTGCTGCGAGTGCTGTCTCCTGCCCTACTCCACACCCCTTTTTCCTTAGTTTACTTTTGTACTTTAGGACTAAGTGGGGATACTAAGATGTAGTGCCGCTTAAGGGGACTTTTCACCCTATTCCGCCAAAATGAATTCTGCCTTGTCAGTTTGATGTTGATGGAGATTGCTTGACCCAACCCTATCCCCCACAGGAGAGCCCTCGGACCTGCCAGCTAGATGGGAGCCTGCGCAGCGGGTCTACCTGGGGCCGAGCCGAGCTCGGGGTGCCGATGAAGATCTCAACTCAAAATCTATCCCCCACGGGCGAGCCTTCGGACCTGCCAGCTAGATGGGAGCCTGCGCAGCGGGTCTACCTGGGGCCGAGCCGAGCTCGGGGTGCCGATGAAGATCTCAACTCAAAACCTATCCCCCACAGGCGAGCCTTCGGACCTGCCAGCTAGATGGGAGTCTGCGCAACGGGTCTACCTGGGGCCGAGCCGAGCTCGGGGTGCCGATGAAGATCTCAACTCAAAACCTATCCCCCACAGGCGAGCCTTCGGACCTGCCAGCTAGATGGGAGCCTGCGCAGCGGGTCTACCTGGGGCCGAGCCGAGCTCGGGTGCCGATGAAGATCTCAACTCAAAACCTATCCCCCACAGGCGAGCCTTCGGACCTGCTAGCTAGATGGGAGCCTGCGCAGCGGGTCTACCTGGGGCCGAGCCGAGCTCGGGGTGCCGATGAAGATCTCAAATCAAAACCTATCCCCCACAGGCGAGCCTTCGGACCTGTCAGCTAGATGGGAGCCTGCGCAGCGGGTCTACCTGGGGCCGAGCCGAGCTCGGGGTGCCGATGAAGATCTCAAATCAAAACCTATCCCCCACAGGCGAGCCTTCGGACCTGCCAGCTAGATGGGAGCCTGCGCAGCGGGTCTACCTGGGGCCGAGCCGAGCTCGGGGTGCCGATGAAGATCTCAAATCAAAACCTATCCCCCACAGGCGAGCCTTCGGACCTGCCAGCTAGATGGGAGCCTGCGCAGCGGGTCTACCTGGGGCCGAGCCGAGCTCGGGGTGCCGATGAAGATCTCAACTCAAAACCTACCCCCACAGGCGAGCCTTCGGACCTGCCAGCTAGATGGGAGCCTGCGCAGCGGGTCTACCTGGGGCCGAGCCGAGCTCGGGGTGCCGATGAAGATCTCAACTCAAAACCTACCCCCACAGGCGAGCCTTCGGACCTGCCAGCTAGATGGGAGCCTGCGCAGCGGGTCTACCTGGGGCCGAGCCGAGCTCGGGGTGCCGATGAAGATCTCTTGATCCTGCCTTTAGGGCGTCATAATAAGCAAAGACAAGAGATGTTTTGAGAAATATATTATATTGATCATGCGTTAAGTACACATCTACCGCTCTCCCTTTTCATGGGTAGAAGCGTTTTAAGTCATCCCCACTCCAGGAGTGGTTCAAGGTCCTACCCTCCACATCTTGAAAGTAGTAACCCCCTGCTTTCAACACTCTCTCTACAATATAAGGTCCCTCCCAATTTGGGTTGAGCTTTCCCACCGGGGCGGATCTCCCTGCCGCATCAACCTTTTTTAGTACTAGATCTCCTTCCGCGAATTGTTTTATCCTGATATGCTTGTCGAAGTGCTTTGCCATTCGTCGCTTGATTTCCTCCTGTCTGATGGCTGCCACGTCTCGCAGCTCCTCTGCCAGGTCTAGCGAGAGGCGCAGACCTTCCTCATTTTCCATTCTCCACGCCTCGTCTCCATCACCTGCGGCCGCCACTCGTGGAGATCGGACCTCGAATTCCACTGGTAGTACCGCCTCACAACCATGGGAAAGTTTGAAAGGGGTCTCACCAGTGGCCGTGTTCGGGGTCGTTCTTAGAGCCCACAGGACCGAGGGGAGCTGCTCTACCCAGTTCCCTCTCAGATTATCTACCTTCTTCTTTAGTAAGTTAACGATAATCTTGTTCGCCGCCTCCACCTGACCGTTGCTCCTGGGTGGTGGACAGAGGCAAACCTGAGGTCGATGCCCTGTTGAGAGCAGAAGCTGATGAACTCTTCGCTAGCGAACTGGGGGCCATTATCCGTGACGATGGCTTGAGGCAGCCCGTGCCTGCAAATGATCTCCCCCAGACGAAGTTCCTGATGACTTGAGAGGTCACCTTTGCTAGTGCCTTAACCTCCAGCCACTTCGAGAAGTAATCTATCATGACCAGGAGGAATCTTCTTTGTCCACTAGCTGGAGGAAAAGGCCCCACCAGATCCATTCCCCAAATGGCGAAGGGCCATGGCGCTGTGATGCTTCGGAGTCTTTGAGCCGGCAAGAGCTGGAGGGGGGCGTAGAGCTGGCACTTCTGGCACTTCCTCGCAAACTCTGTCGCGTCCTTCCTCAGGGTGGGCCAGAAGTACCCCTGCCTGACCACCCTTGCTTCCAATGTCCTCCCTCCGGAATGACTACCACATTCCCCGGAGTGCACCTCCTCCAGAATGTGTCTGGTCTCCTCCTCCGTTACGTATCGAGCTAGGAGACCCGAGAGCATCCTCCGGTGAAGTCCTCCTTCATGCATGAGATAATGAGCCGCCTTATGGCGGAAGATTCTTGCCTCCTTGACCCCCTCAGGGAGGGTTCCAGTCAGAAAAAAGGTAACGAAAGGATCTACCCACGAGGGCCGCCGATCCACCTTCATTAGCTCCCCCTCTTCAATCGTTGGGTGGAATAAATCAGTGAGGGCACCCCCTTCCCAAGGTCCGAACTTGGCCAATTGATCGGCAGCAGTGTTCTCTTCTTTGGGGATGTGTTGGATGGAGAACGTCCGGAACCCCCCGATGATCGTCCTCACCTTGGACAAGTATTTTACCAGGGTGGGCTCCCGGGCCTCGAACTCTCCACGTATCTGAGATGCCACCACCAATGAGTCCGTGAAAACCTCAATGTCCTTAATCTCGAGCTCCTTAGCCAAGCGAAGGCCGGCTATGACTGCCTCATACTCTGCTTGGTTGTTGGTTGTGGGGAAATGCAAGGCTACGGCTTGTTTTATGGTCACTCCCTGAGGACTTGTCAGTACCACCCCTGCTCCAAGGGAGTGCTTTCCTGAGGCCCCGTCGACCATTATCTTCCATGCTTCTGGCCGCTGCGGCTCCTCGGCCCCATCCTCCGCGACGTAGTCTGCCAAGAAGTCGGCCACCGCCTGTGCCTTAATGGAGAGCCTTGGTATGAACGAAATATTGAACTCACTCAACTCGACAGAACACTTGGCTAGCCTACCCGAGTGCTCTACCCCTTCAAAAATCTTTCGGAGAGGATGGTCTGTGACCACCCTGATCGAATGGGCCTGGAAATATGGCCGGAGCTTTCTGGCCGAAATAACCAAGGCGTATGCCAGTTTCTCTAGGATAGGGTAGCGGAGCTCCGCCTTCCTTAGGATCCTGCTAACATAATAAATGGGCAGCTGCTTCTTTCCCTCTTCTCTGACTAAGACGGAGCTCACCACCTCTGCTCCCACTCCTAGGTGCAAGGTCAAATCTTCCCCCTCTTTAGGGCTTTGAAGCAGAGGAGCTCGGGAGAGTTGCTCCTTCAGTTTTTGAAAAGCTTCTGCGCACTCTGCTGTCCATTCAAATCTCTGATTCCCTCGTAGCACTTTAAAGAAAGGCGAGCACTTCTCCCCCTGACCTAGAGAGGAATCTGCTAAGGCCGGCCAGCTTTCCTGTCAAGCGCTGTACCTCCTTAGCGTTTCGCGGTGATTCTAGTTCCAGAATGGCCTTTACTTTATCAGGATTAGGTTCTACTCCCGCCGGGGTCAAAAGGTGCCCGAGAAACTTCCCACGACTAGCCCCGAAAAAACACACTTCAAGGGGTTCAACCTCATTTTGAACTTTCTCAAGGTGGCGAACGTCTCCTCCAGAGCCTGGAGATGCGAGTTCACCCCCTTGCTCTTTACCATAAGATCGTCAACGTAGACTTCCAGGTTCCGACCCCTCTGGCCCTGGAAAACTCGATCCATCATCCGTTGGTATGTCGCTCCCCGCATTTTTTAACCCAAAGGGCATCATGTTATAACTAAAGCACCCTTCCCTTGTGATGAAGGAGACGTCCTTGACGTCAGGAGGGTGCATCCGGATCTGATGGTAACCTGAAAAAGCATCCAGAAAACTCATAACAGAAAAACCAACGGCTGAATCAACCAGCGCGTCGATTCGAGGCAGGGGGTAGCAATCCTTGGGGCACGATTTATTTAATAATGAAAAGTCGATACACATCCTCCATTTTCCTCCCTCCTTCACCATTACAACATTGGAGATCCAGCCTGGGTACTGGATCTCTGAGATGAAGCTCGCCTCCAGGAGCTTCTTAACCTCCTCGCGAATGGGCTCCTCCAGCTTGGTGGCGATGGTTCGCATCTTCTAGCGTATGGGGCGCGTCCGAGGGTCCAGATTTAGGCGGTGGCAGGCTACGTCCGCATCAATGCCCGGCATATCCGCCGCGCTCCACGCGAAGATGTCGACGTTGCTCTGGATGCAGACCCGCATCCGCTCCTGGTCTTCGGGACTCAAGCCTTCGCTGATCCGTACCCTTCGTACCTGCCCCTGGCTGGTGCGGACCTCTACCTCCACCACTTCCTCGGCCACCTCTAGCCGCGACTGCTCCCAGCCGTCCCCTGCTTCTTCTACCTGCTCCTGTTCTTCCTCCCCTCCTGCTTCCTCAACTTCTATCACCTCGCCCTGCTGTAGCTCAATTTCCATGTCCCTTTGGGCTTCCTCCTCTGCCCCTCCTTCTCCCTCTTTCTCCTGCATTCTTTCTCGCGGCTCCGACTCTCCGCTCCTCCTGACTTCCCGCGCATCTCCTCCCCTCTGCTCCTTCTCAATCTCCATTGCCCCCTCCGGGCTCTCCTGTTGCTGCTCGACCTCACCTCCCTCCTGAACCTCCTGCACACCTCCTTGCTGTTTCCCGGTCTCCTCTCCCCTGCCCTCGTTTGGGCTCGCCTCTTCTTCCCTCATGGCTTCTTCTTGCGCTGCCATCTCCCTCTCCAACTCCTCCGCCTCTGCCATCCAAGATATGGTATTAACCGCCGTGACGTAACACTGCCTCGCCACTTTTGGATCTCCCCTGACCCTGACCTGCATCCCTCCATTGTTAAACTTGAGACATTGATGGAAAGAGGAGGGGACGCAGCGAAAGGCGCTGATGAGGGGACGTCCAAAGATGGCGTTGTAGCTGCTCGGGGCATCCACAATCACGAACCGGCAGTTCCGTGGTACGCCCCCCAACCTCACGTGCAGCCCTACTCCCCCTTCCACTTCTTTTCTCTCCCCGGAGAATCCGAACAAACGGTCCATCCGAGGCCAAAACCCTCTTGGCTTCCACCTGCATCTCATCGAAGGCCTTCTTAAAAATCACATTCACGGAGCTCCCGTTATCCACTAGGATCTTGGAGACCGTAAAGTTTTCCACCGCTGTCTGAATCACCAAGGCGTCGCAGAATGGGTCCTCGTACTCCGGCATATCCTCTGAAGAGAAGGTAATTTTTTCTAGCGGGGGTGGGGTCTGGGAGGTTGAGGCTACCCCCTTTCGAAACATGGTCTGGAAGCTCCCCTTCCGGGTGGCTTCGATCTCAATCCCCCCATGGATGGCCCCGATTCCTCCCCGGGTTCCTACATCCACCCGGTCCTCGCACCTATCTTCCACCTCCCCTTGCTGCATTTCCTCGATCCTCACCGGCGGATCCTGCCTTCTCAAACCTTTGGCCTCTCTCATCTCCAAAAATTCTGGGCACGTGGCTGTAGCGTGACCTCTCTCCTGATGGAAGTCACAGAAAGGCAACGCCACCCCACCCCTTCTTCCATCTCCTCTTCCTCTCCTTCCTCCTCGAGCTCCCCTTCCTCGACCGATCCCCATTGCCTCCTGCTGATGCTGAAAACGATCCATCGCTCCCTGTCTCCATGCTGGTTGATCGAACCTCCTTGGCTCTCGGAAATTATCTCTTCCCTGGAAGCCTCCTCCCAACTCCTGGGGGCGACCCTCATGAGGCCTCCAACCTATCCGGTTGTTCGGCTCTCGGGCCCCCCGATGAATCTGTCCCTGGTGCCCCTGGCCTCGGGGTTCCTCCTTCCTTCTTTCTTCTCTATGCTCCCTCTGCTCCTGCTGCTTCACTGCTCCTGGTTCCTTTGCGTCATCCTCCGCCAACCTGGCTAACCTCCTTGCAAACGCTGGATTGGCCCTCTCGAAATCAGTCTCCTTCGCCGCCCTCTCCATGAGCTCCTCAAAAGAGAGGGGGGGCACCCTTTTCAACTCCATGCTGAAGAAGCCTGGCCTCAGTCCCAGGGTGAACGCGAGCATCAGCGTGTACCCAGGGACCTCCTGGACCTGGAGGATCTCTTCCTGAAACCGATCCACGTAGTGACCCAACGTCTCATCCTGGCTCTGCCTTACTGAGAACAAGCACTCCGCCTCCTTCTTACGCTTCTTTGATGTTGAAAACCTCAATAAGAAACCCCTCCGCAGATCCTCGAAGCAATAGATCGATCTTGCCGGTAACTGGTGGAACCAATCTCGCGCCTTCTCCTTCAAGGTGATGGCAAACAACCGACACTTAAACGCATCCGTCATTTATCTGATCGAAACCACATCCTCAAACCACTGTACATGTTGTACCGGATCATCCTTTCCTGAGTAGTAGGACATGTCGGGCTCCCGGAACCCCTCCGGCACCGGAGCCGAGATGACAAGTTCACTGAACGGGCTCTCGCCGACTGCTTGCCGAGAGGGCACGTCTCGCGGCCTCGGCTGACTGGCCCGATCTGCGAGACCGTGCCCAGGGAAGAGCTCCCGCACAGCTGCCTCCTTCTCGCCGTCTTCTGCCGGGATCTCTTTCCCGGGGCGCTGGCCTGGGAAGAGCTCTCGCGCCGCTACGTCCCTCTCGCCAGCCCTCCGTGGGGACCTCCTTTCCCGGGCGCTGTCCAGGGGCGTTCTCGCCCAAAAGCGGGACCACCTCGATTGGGACCTGAGGTGTCGCCCACTCGCTCCTTGCCGAGAAGGCCAAGCTTATGGTTTGCATGGCCTCTCGCCTGAAGTCCTCCAGCATTTTCCTCGTCGCCTCTTCTACCTGGGAGGGGGAACCTCCAGAACCAGATCCTTCTCCTTCACCTCCTGTCATAGGACCAAACTCAAACTTTTCTTGAACCGGCTACCTCCACGCTCACCGCACCAGAACTGTTGAAGCCAAAATTTGACTCCGACAAATGTTCACAAAATAGGGGCGTAGCCGACACCTACTTGGCCCAAGCTCCGACCTCCGACTGGTCGTGAAGAACTAAGAAAAACTGGCCCAAGGCCGCAGCAGGGAGGTCCCACCGCTTACCCGGAAGGTCACAGAGAGCTTCCCCTCCAAAGCCAAAAGCTGGGCTTGGAGTTCCTCAGAAGACCGTGCCAATGAATCCTCTCCAGAGTTTAAAAAAAAGGTCCCTTCTGAAGAACCTCTATGGGCTTATTTATAGATTTTAGAATCTGAACTGCAAATAACAAAACTGCTCCAGCCTGAAATTACCGGGGTACCCTTGGCTGGGTCTGCCAACAGTCAAACTCCGCTGTTCTGAGGAGCTATACGCAGTCCACCAAGGGTAAAAGGGTAAAAATACCCGGGGTAGAAGAGTAAAAACTCCCTGCTTTGATAGGAAAGAGTAAAAAAAACCTTCTCCCCCCCTGGCGAGAGGAAAGGCGCCTGCCGGCGAGAAGGACCCGCCGCCCGTCTCGCCGGGGCCTCTCGCCCTTGGAGGTCCTCTCGCTTCTGGAGGCCCTCTCGCCTCTGGGGGCCCTCTCGCCTCTAGGCGGGGGCATTTTGCCCTTTGGAGAGCCCATCATCTCGCCGCTTGCGAGTGGGCCCTCTTGGTACCCTTTGCATGTCTCGCTCTTTTTACTTCTTGAGGGCTCTTTGCGAGCCCGAGGTTGTACACTCAGAGGATGAAGACCCTGCGGTAGAGGATGATATTGAAAGCGATATGAGCGATGCTGCTGGAGCAGAACATATGTCTACAGTACGAGATAACATTGTCGAAGAAATATACAGTGCGCGGAGGTAAAATGCGATCCATATTTCACAAAAAATGTAAAGGATTTAAATTATCAAAGGTTTGATTCATATCAATTTATTTTTGAACATGTGATTGGAAGGATTGGAAACAGTCGCCGGAAGTTGGAAGACCTTTTTTTTTATATTTTCTAGAACTATGTAAAAGACTCCTGTTATCAGTTATTTTTATATAGTTCTATATTTTAGTTTTTTAAAAAATAGATTTCAAAAGTTGTTTCTCCAAACAGCAAAAATAGAAAATCGCTCTTCAAAGCGCACTTCTGCACAGAACACCCAAACAATCTGCAGCTTTTTAAAACTGTTTCTCAGAGATCTATTTTAAAACAGCTCTATCCGGACAGCAGCTTTTCAATCCGCCAGAGTCATCCCAAACAAATCCTTAATTGAATCTTCCTGAATCAAATATCAAATTATTCATAAATTATACACAGTCCGAATCAACATTAGTACAAGATTTCGTGGAGCCATAGTTTTGCATTAAGGGGAACCAAAAAAAGAGTTTTAAACTTGTTTTTACTATAGCATTTCCCGGACTTGGGGAGTAAAGTACGGGCATATTACGGCCCGCGTGGATGCTCACACATTTTAAAGCATGTGCATCTTAACTCATTTTGAGATATGTGCAGACATTCAACGCGGGCTGTTGGCCGCATTTTATGCTAAAGTGGAGCTAGTGTACTTTACCTTTCCAAATCCACATTTCCCACTGCACGGTAAATACGGGAATTGATTGAGGGCGTGACAGTAAAATCAGCTAAAATACAAATGCTGTCATCCATCGGTGAACAAAGAATCAGAGCAGCCACATTAAACGGCCAGGATTAATGTTGGAAAGCAGAGGCGGTTGATGTGTAATTATAATTATTATGGAGGGCGGACAATCAGAACATGAGAGAGAGAGAGAGAGAGAGAGAGAGAGAGAGAGAGAGAGAGAGAGAGAGAGAGAGAGAGAGAGAGAGAGAGAGCGCGGACAAAAGCTGGTACAGAAGGCGGCCATGTGATCCTCTTCTCCGTTTCTATCTCAAGCTCACGTTTCACTTTCTCGTCCATCCATTTCCCGATTTCCGCCTAATTTTTCTATTTATATTTTGGGTACTGCTACGTGGACATTATTTTTAGGTATGTGCACATCATTGATATATGCACATCATTGATTTTATTTGCAGATCAAAATGTCAAATAAATACCATAAATTTTATTTGCATGTCAAATTGTTAAATAAATATCAAAATAAAGTTTGATTTTTTTTTTACTTTAAATACAAAAGATTTCTTCCTTTTTACATTTCAAAGCAATAAAAAACAAACAAAATAAAAAACAAAAATCTCAAAACATTTTCACCGATATAACTAAAAATTTGTACTGCTTATTTTTAAGCTCATGCAGACATGCACGAACATAAAAATATGAATATTAGTTTTCTTAAATAAATAAAATATTTGTAAGTTACTTAAAATTGAATGTTAATACTTGCACGGTCATTTTGCTTGTTCAATCTTCTTTTTGGTTGCTCATTTATGCTACCTGTAACCAAAGGTTCTAGAGTTTGGTTTGCTGTAGTATCCAATAGCTCCCGTAATTTTCTTTTTTCAATTCATTTTTTTTTTGAATAGCCGATGATGTATTGTATTTTTGGAGTATTCCATCTAACTCTGTTTGTATGTCATGTAAAGCGAGACTGAAATTGGGGCGTGGGTAGAGTTTCGGCTTTCGGGAGAAAATATGAGCGGCGTGTGTACTTAGGTTTATTATGGGTTAGATTGGAAAAAAGTAGCGGTATTGTTTATTGTAAGAGTTTGGTGTGCACATAGCCAAAAACAGTATGCACATAACATCACCCTTTATTTTAATAGTTTGGTGTACACGTAACAACGTCCTATATTTATTTATTATTATTATATTATATATACATATATATATACATATATATATATATATATATATATATATATATATATATATATATATATATATATATATATATATATATATATATATTCGGCAAATATTTACAAATATATAAAGTGATTTAATAATATGAATAATATTTATACAGATAAATTTTACCAATAAATTATTTCTGATCCTTCGGACCGCGCGGTGCAAAATTGTCATTTATTAATGCTCATTTAAGGAACTTCATTCACTTTTATGTTCAAATGAATGATGCTTGTTAGGCGATCCTTAACGAATGACATTTTAACTCATGCGTTTACGACCACCACCACCGCGTCAAACGGAGCCTTAATCTATTTTTCTAGAGATGTTTCTATTTTACAATTCTTGCGGGCCGCACAGTGTTCTTACGGACCCGTCTAAGTGCACTGTCTTAGCTAGAGAGTGAGCCGAGCTTGCAAGCAGTGAAATTAGAGAACTAATAGCGAACGACAAGATTTTTGTGGAAAATCCGGCAAGAGAACAAAAACATGGGTGCAGACCAAGCTATGACGAAATCCACTAGTATCAGTTGAGTATAAATGTCAGCTTTTTGGAGGGTCACAGATCACATCTCGTTTACAAGATATTTGTAAGTGTGTAGCGATTGGCGGAGCGTGGGAGGCGCGCATTGAGGCAGATTTGATGTCGGAGCGAGCGCACCGGAAACGCGTGCTGAGCGAGAGGATGAGGGTTGACTAGACACTTCGAGTCTCGTAGTTGAATTTATCTACAACTCTATCAAAAAATCTCTGAACTCTCTTTCCCCCCCCCCCCCCCCCCCCTCAAGTGGAGGAGATAATCGTGCTCTTCAATATTGAAATGGTGAATAGGAACGCTTGAATCCGGTCTCTAAAAATATGACAACCTTGCCGCCCGGGCCGGTCGGGTAGTTTGGGCAAGACCGCTGGCAATGGTAGTGACAGTGATGATGACGATGGTGGCAGCAACGAGGGCACGTGCAAGGAGCGTTGTTATTACGACGGGGATGCAAGGTTGTCTCGTCACGCGCATTCCCTCGGGCATGTGTGCGTGCATGCATGTTGGTTTCTGCTGTTGAGCTTTCTTGGTTCATCGTTTTGGTCGAGACGAGACCCCACATAGTTGAGGTGAACCGTTTTAGCAGGACGATTGAGGTCGCTGGTTATGAACTCCGGTTTGACAGCTTGGATTTTAGGGGAACCCAACAACTATATTTCCCTATTTTATTTTATTTTTGTATACATTTCCTTCCTCGTTTATGTCATTTCCATTTTATTTAGCATGGTGAAAAAACAGACGCAATAGCATGAGCAACCCAATTAGACGAAGGTTAGACGAACGTCTAGAAGAAGCAAACTCGGCTTGTGGAAGCGCCCGAGCCATCCCTAAAATATTAGGAATAATTGGGCGATCCAACTAAAACAATGCAACACCCACCACCAAATGCTCAATCAGGATGACACAATAACCCTCCACCAGCACAGAAGGCCAAAAAAACTCTGTTGCCACCTCAGCCGCCAAGCGAGCTGCAAGTGCTTCAACCACCACCGAAGAAGACACGTGAGCCAATGTCCCAAAGCGCCAAGCCAAACATCGACCAGAAGAGTCCCGAGCAACGACACTAGTGTTGAACCTGGAAACCACGTCTCAACGAGTTCGGACCAGAGGTGTAGCCAACCTTTACTTCTCCTGAGCCTGTGTCTTGACAGAGGACTTGGAGTTTGAAGACTTATTCACCAGAACAACCTCAAACAGACCCCGAGTCGCAGCTAGGAGGTCCCGCCACACACTCAGAAGATCTTAGATTGCTTCCCCGCCCAATCCAATACTGGACCAGACATCTTTGGAGGGCCACGAGAGCTCTCAACCACCCACCCGAAAACCACGGTGAATGATGAGCTAAAGCTTTTGTCAACCAAAGCTAGCCAAGGGAGAGAAAAATCAAGAAGAGATCCTCTCCAAAGGTGCCCTTGGGGGTCTATTTATAGTTCTTTGAGAATGGTCTGCCAACGGCGAAACTCCGTCTTTTGGTTCTACTAAACGCAACTCAAAGTGATCTGACAACAGGGAAACTCTGCTGTTTGGAGGGGCTATTAACATGACAAAAAGGGATTACAAGAAAATGTGGATCACCCCTCTTGACAGGCAAATTGTGCCGATCTGGCCCACTCGCACAGGCGGCGAGTGCGGAGCTGGACTGGGTACCCGCCCCTTGCCCAGGCGGCGAGTGATTGGTGGAACTGGGCACTCACCACTCGCTTCCTTGCCACGGGTGAGCGGGAGCTCGCCTGCTCCACTAGCTAAAGGCCCGTAATCAGCGGGTAGCGGATGTATGGTGAAGTTGAGAACTCACCTCTCGCCACGGGTCTCGTATTGGTTTGTGCCCGACTCTCACCCACCGTCATAACTGCTCTCTCCCTAGTAGACCGTCTACTCTGTAATCGCTTCTTCGACTCACAAGATGGGTGGCGATGATGATGATTCTGAAGGGTGCCAGAATTGTGTGGTCTGCTTCTTGGACTACTTCTCGAACGGACATGTCTTGGAAGAGGAGATGTCTGAGATCATCGTCGAGTATGTATCGACGAGATTTGACGCTCGCGCCCCCAAGACGAGCGAGTCCCTCAAATCCATCATGGAGGATGATCTCGTCGTCCCACTCACTCATTTTGAGACGGGGCTCCGGCTCCCATTATGGTCGGAGGTGAGAAAATTTTTGAAAAACTTTGGGTCGGTGCCCGCGCAGGTTAGTTCGAATGTGATTGCCATGCTACTGGATTTTGTGTGCTACCTGCACAAGGAGGAAATCAAGTTCAATTGACAGTTTTATGAAAACTGTGCATTTATCGAGCTCCCCGCGTTGATGGAGAGGATGCCAGACTCCACAAGTTCTTTCTGGGGAAGAACTTCGAGGTCGCCTACCTGCGGCGCAACCTCGACTCGCTTCTTCCCATTGCCCCAGGTGCAGGTATTCATGTGATTTGACCTCGCATCCTTTACTTGCCCATGGTACGACCTCAATGTAACTCCACTTTTACTTCCTCTGTAGGTGAGAGACAAATCCCTGTGAACCTGCCATACATGGGAAAGGGTAGGGTGTACCTATCTGTCGTGCTCGCTTAATCCGCAGTTGCAGCATGCGCTGACGACTTGAGGGCACCCGCAAACGGCAGCGATAAGAAGAAGAAGAGGGCGGAGCCCAAAAGGGGGGTGCCCGACTCGGGATCATCGTCCGACGGGCCCTCAAAATGACAAAAGTCGCTGGCCTCCAAGAAGGTTACTCCAACGAGTGAGACGTTGTCTTCGACGAGGGAGGAGATGGTGGGAGGCGAGTTGGAAGGCGGCATGTTGTGGACGCCCGACTCACATGTAACACCCCCTATCCGTCGCATAGCATATAGCAGTAGGTCCGGCCGGGGCCCGACGCCATATACCACAGACAGACCGGGTGGTTACTTATGGAAACCAACCAACCAATCTCAACGTCCTACACAGAGCATTCTAGCGGAAGCAGTTTAAATAAGTTGCAAACAAGAACCCAGCTTTAGAGCACGAATGTCCACTATTACAATATTTAGGAATGTATACAAAATACCCAAAAATCGGCCTTAAGGCCTTACAGAATGTTTCACTTGAATAATACATGATTTACCAACCTCGGCACGCAGGCCGGCCATACATGAATAAAACAGAAAACATTTCCACTTGGGCCTTCGAGGGCCAGCTTCGCAAAAAGGGCTTTAGCCCGCTATTGACCGCTTGGTCCAGCTGCACCTGCAAGCAACAAACCACCGCACGGTGGCAAACAAGGCAACGGTCAGCAATGCTGACCAAATTATAACGATCCCGCCCCCAACTCGGGGCGGCGATGCTCCTTCCCTGCATTTCATTAGCACAAACGAGCAATGCATATAACCATAGCCATTTCATCACAGACGTTGGCTCGTACGGCCACACGTCCCGTGCACTCAGGGCACATTCTCGGTGAACCGGTCCATGTCGCGTCAACTTAAGCCACCAACATTCCGGACTAACCACCGCCACTTAGACGGCCATTCGTATGAGCAATTCGTCTTCCTGGCATTGGTCACGTCAATTTAAGCCATAGACCGCCGAAGACTCACATCTATGCCAACGGCGAGTGCCGTGTAACTTTAGGTCTCTCTAACCCGAACGATATAGAGCGGGTACGGCTCCATCTAACCCGTGCTCACATCGCAACGACAATTTAAGGCATATGCGCGGGTCAAACTTTCACCGAGTCCCATTCTAACACAAATCACATAACCCCGTTATGTTCAAGCTGGCTCTCAGGCCACCAAGTTGGCAAGATCTCGTATCCGCCCAGTTTTCCGGGTGCACCTTTGGGTTAGTCCCAAGGCTCCCTGCTGCAATCTACCGCGTAGAAAACCCGAAAACACCCAATAGCACGGAGTCTTCTCCGGCCTTATGCAATGCAACATCACCGATCCGGACTAACATGTCCGGGTAGGCTTCAACCAAAATGCCTATGTCCGTTCTCGCATACGGACTCTAAACAACGGGGACTTTACATATCTACCCGAAGGAACGCCTCCAACTCTCCGCAAACTCGCGAGAGGGGGCTTCCTATGCTAAGAAAAGGAGCGATTCAAGCTCAAGATGAGGATCGTTACCCTTGCGTTCCTCTTTGGCGCCATCGAAAAGTAATCGGATAGAAATCACCGCACTTGCGTTGCCTACGTGGATCCGGAGTCGGCTTGCGATTCGGAGCTCCGAAGCTCCTCCAATGGCGGATCTAGCTCCTCTTCCTCTTGCCTTAGCTCTTCTTTCTCCAAGGGTTTGGAGAGATGAAAAGGGTGAAAAGTGATGGATTTTCTAAGTCAAACCCGAGTATATCCTCTCAGGAACCATCCCCAGCCGTCGGATCTCAACCTAAGAAAACGAGCGGCTTTGATTCGGGGCTGAAATGCCCAAACTGGACCGAACACGGCCTGGCACACGCCCGTGTCCAGGGCCGTGTGCCGCATTCGCCGTCAAAATCGAATCTTCTGAACCCTCACACGGGTATCGAACACGCCCGTGTTCGAGCTGACACGCCCGTGTTCCAGCTGACACGGCCGTGTAGGCGGCCGTGTACCCCATGATTTTTCTCCCGTTTTCAACCCGAGCACTGCACGGGTTCTAGGACACGCCCGTGTCCTTGCCCGTGTCACCTTGACACGCCTGGGCCCCCAAGCCGTGTACACAGGACATTTCGTCGAGGGAAGATCGACGACTTGATGACACGGCCTTGGACACGCCCGTGTCCTAGGCCGTGTGCCTTGTCTCGACGATCGTCGAGTGAATCTCGACGACTCCCCGGGACGACCGTCGACACGGGTCGACACGCCCTGCGACACGCCCGTGTCGCAGGCCGTGTGCCCATTCTCGACGAATCGTCGAGTATAACTCGACGACTTCACGGCTAAGTGTCGACACGGGTCGACACGCCCTGCGACACGCCCGTGTCGCAGGCCGTGTGCCCATTCTCGACGAATCGTCGAATATAACTCGACGACTTCGCGGCTAAGTGTCGACACACGCTTGACACGCCCTGGGACACGCCCGTGTCCCAGGCCGTGTGCCTTCAGCCAGAATCCAAAACTGGCCCAAAACGTCCCCCTTCGCTCCTTTGAGTTTCGGGGCGTTACAACTCTCCCCCTCTTAAAAGAATTTCGCCCACGAAATTACATAAAGGAAAGATATGTACAAAACTAAAATTTGTACCTGAGCGGAACAACTCCGGATACTCGTCAAGCATAGTCTGCTCTCGTTCCCAAGAGAGCTCCTCACGACCGCAATTGTCCCATCGGACCTTGACCATCCTGATCTCTTTATTGCGTAGCCGCTTGACCTCCGAGTCCTCAATCCGCACGGGCTTGACCTTTGTCGTTAGCCCACTTATCCACCGGCACTTGATCGACCGCGATCACTTGCGTAGGCTCTTGCACCGCCTTCCGAAGCACCGAAATGTGGAATACATCGTGTAAACCACTTAGCTCCACTGAAAGCTTCAACCTATAGGCCGCTTCTCCAACTCGCTCCAGAACCTCGAACGGTCCAAGGTACCTCGGGCTTAGCTTTTTCAATCGTCGCACCCGCGAGACACCCTTGAACGGCTTGATCTTTAGGTACACATAATCACCCACAGCGAACTCCACGTTCCTGTGCTTGGCATTATAGTACTTTGCTTGCCGGTCCTGAGCGATGAGCAACCTCTCCCGAATGGTTCTCACCAAAGAAGTAGCATCATCCACTTCCGATCGCTTATACAACTTTGACTCACCCGTTTCTAACCAAGACAACGGCGTGCGACATTTCCTACCATAAAGGGCCTCGAAGGCGCCATCTGAATACTTGCTTGGTAGCTATTGTTGTATGCGAACTCCACCAAATAAAGGTGGTCTTCCCATTGCTTTCCAAAGTCCAAGACACACATGCGAAGCATGTCTTCCATGGTTCTATTGACCCTCTCGGTCTGCCCATCCGTTTGCGGATGGAAGGCTGTGCTAAACTTCAGCTTTGTTCCCAACATTTGCTGCACCAGCCTCCAATCATTGGACGTGAACCGCCCATCCGGTCACTCACGATGCTGCGGGGCACACCATGAAGCCGTACTATGTTATCCACATAAAGCTTTGCCAGCTTCTCCACCGGATCATCCTTCCTATGCGGAATAAAATGCGACACCTTCGTTAATCGATCGACCACCACCCAAATGGCGTCGTTCCCCTTTTGCGACCTTGGCAAACCATGCACAAAGTCCATAGAGATGTCGTCGAATTTCCACTCCGGAATAGGCAAGGACTTAAGAAATCCTCCCGGCTTTTGGCACTCCGCCTTTACCAAGGCGCAGGTTTGGCACTTCGCTACGTATAGCGCCACATCCTTTTTCAAACCCGGCCACCAAAATAGCTTCTTTACATCACGGTACATCTTCGTGCTCCCCGGGTGAATCGAGTACTTGGTATGGTGCGCCTCGTACAACAACTCCACCCGTAAATTGCCCACACTTGGGACGCACAGACGACCGTCTTTCCAAAGCAATCCGTCCTCCACGACGAATTGGGAATTTGACCCATCCAGAGCCTCTATCATGAACTGCTTCATATGAGCATCCATATCCAAAGCCTGCCGAATCCGATCAGCCAGGTCATATTGGACTTCAGTCCAATTCAGAACTGCTTCAGCACTAGATTGTCTATCCACACAAACAATCTCCAACGCCTCCAGCTCCTGCACCAACCGCTCATCATGCACTGATAGCCAATTCGCTTGAGCTGGGGCTCGGCGACTCAACGCGTCCGCAACCGCATTCCCTTTGCCAGGCACGTAGTGGATCTTGAATGTATAGTCCCCCAGGAACTCCATCCACCTACGCTGCCGCATATTCAGATCTTTCTGATCTATCAGGTACTTCAGCTCTTGTGATCGGTGTAGATATCAATCTTCACACCGTACAAATAGTGTCTCCACAGCTTCAAGGCAAAAATCACGGCCGCTAACTCCAAGTCATGGACCGGATAATTCCTCTCGTGCACTTTTAGCTGTCTCGAGCCATAAGCTATCACGCTTTCGTGCTGCAGTAGCACGCAACCCAAACCGCTGCCTGAAGCATCGCTATATATCTCATAGCCTTCGGTTCCAACCGGCGAACTCAGCACAGGCGCCGTGGTCAACCGACACTTCAACTCCTCAAAAGCTCGCGCGCACTCCGGCGTCCAAACGAACTTATGCTCCTTCCTCGTCAAAGTAGTGAGAGGTAACGCTATCCGCGAGAAGTTCTCTACGAAGCGCCTATAATAGCCGGCAAGCCCCAAAAAGCTCCGGACTTCTGCTACCGTAGCAAGCTCAGGCCACTCCCGTATCGCAACAATCTTCGCCGGATCCACAGCAATACCCTCTCCACTCACTATATGCCCGAGGAACGCCACTGAGGATAGCCAAAACTCGCACTTCGAGAACTTGGCATACAACTGGTTTCTCCTGAGTGTCTCCAACACCAAATGGAGATGCTTGAAGTGATCCTCCTCACTTTGCGAGTACACCAAAATATCGTCGATGAAGACGATCACGAAATGGTCCAGGTACTCCCTAAACGTCCTGTTCATCAAATCCATGAATACTGACGGCGCATTAGTCAGCCCAAACGGCATGACCGTAAACTCATAATGCCCGTATCTCGTACTAAACGCTGTCTTCGGGATATCACTCTCCCTTATTCGCAGCTGATAGTACCCAGCCTTGAGATCCAACTTCGAGTACACCGTCGACCCGACTAACTGATCGAAGAGATCATCAATCCGGGGGATCGGGTACTTGTTCTTCTCAGTCAGCTTGTTTAGCTCCCGATAATCAATACATAATCTCAAGCTTCCGTCCTTCTTCTTAACAAAGAGGACCGGTGCGCTCCAAGGCGAAGAACTCGGGCGCACATACCCTTGCTCCAACAACTCTTGCAGTTGAACTTTCAGCTCCGCCATTTCCTTAGGCGCTAGCCGATACGGAGATCGTGACACAGGCTTTGCACCTGGCACTAGCTCGATCGTAAAATCTATCTCCCGTTGAGGCGGGGCTCCAGGAAGATCTGCGGGGAACACATCAGGGTATTCCGATACCACTGAAATACAATCCAAAGCGGGCTTCGGCTTTGCAACCTCCACTAGTGTAAAGAACAGTTCTGCTCCAGCACGAACCGCCTTCACCACCTGAAGAGCAGACATCAACGTCTTGCTCGACCCCTTTAAGCCCGTAAAAGTCGTCTCACGACTCGCTCCCAGCTTTACTTCCTTGCTACCGCAATCTATATGGGCCTGCTGCTCCGAGAGCCAGTCCATGCCAAATATGACGTCGAACTCCATTAACGGAAGTAAAGACGCCCGCAGGTCGAACTCCTGCTCTCCAATACGAATCTTAACATCGCAGATCCTAACCGCTCGCATCGAACACCCATTGGGCAACAACACATCCAACTTATCCTTCGCCATCGAAGAAGGGACTCCGATGCGTGATATAAATCCTTCGGACAAGAAGGAGTGTGAAGCTCCCGTATCGAAGAGTGCTCGTGCCGGATTTTCACAAATCAAAACAAATCCTAAACAAGCAGTGGTAAGGTAACATATAAATAACAAGTATTTAAAGAAATTGACTTGCTATAAATTAAACCGTACCTGTCACCACATCGGCTTGTTTAATGGCCTCCTGTTGGCCAAGATTGTAGACCCTTGGTTGGGCCGGAGCATAGTGGGATGCGGTCGACTCCACCGCCTTTCCCTTCTCTTCGTAGGTAGCTCCTGGCCTCCTCTCGGACTTAGGACGTCCGCTCCAACAATCACGGGCGAAATGCCCCGTCTTTCCACACGTAAAGCACGCACCCGGGGTCCGACCCGTAGTCGCCCCAGAAGCGCCAGAAGGAGCTGGACCCGAAGTCCTATGCTTCTTGAAAGACTTCCGATAGCCGGACTTTGAAGTAGTCGGCACTCTGAACTCAGATTTCTTTTCACTCAAGCTTTTCTTCGCTTGCACGCTCTTCATGTCCTTCTCCAAGGACCGGGCAGTATTGACCAAGGTTAAGAAACCCTGCGTCATTGGCCCCGACAGTAATAATCTCAGCTCATCCCTCAAGCCTTCATAGAAACGATTAGTCTTGCGCTCCTCATCCATGATGATGGAGCTAGCATAACGACTCAACCGCGTAAACTCGTGGAGATATTCATCCACGCTCCTCTCACCCTGCACCAACTTCAGGAATTCATTCTCCATTGAAATCCTCTGAGTAGAAGGGAGGTATCTTGCCAAGAACAATCCCGAGAACTCTTCCATCGGAACGTCTATCAGTTGTCTACCTCTCAGATGATGCAGCTCCAAACCTTCCCACCACATCCTCGCTTCACCGTCCAGCAGGAACGTAGCGATGGTGGTCATCTGCCACTCCTCCGTCTCCGTCGCTGTCATGACTCTCTTCACCCTAGAGAGCCAGTCTTCAGCCTGAGATGGGGTTCCCAACCCCGAGAATAACGGAGGGTTAAAGCTCATTACATGCTTCAACTGCCTCTCAGTCGCCCTCCTTGGCACTATTGGTTCCACAACCACTTGCTCCATCCTCCTCGGCTCAGCCTCTTGAAGAGGTACTTGCTCCATCACAGGAGCGGGCTGCTGCGCTTGCCTTCCAGGCTGCGCATTAATCACGGCCAACACCGCTTCAGCCACCAATCGTATATTTTCAGCCGACAAAGGTGTTGCGGGAGCAACTTCCGGTGCACTACTAGCCTCAGAACCTCGGCGTTCTGACGGCCCAACACCACTTCTGGTCACCTATAGTGGTACAAAACACCGTTAAGCGACCAAATAACATTGCAAACAGCAATTATAGGAACACGCAGGTTCCTCAAACACGAGTATTTTCATTCCTAAGTGGACATTCATGGGTTCGTTTTACTGTTATTACGATGACGCACACAATGTGCTCACCACCCCTTAAAAAGAATTCGGCCACGAATTCAGTTTAAGCCCGACCAAAACCAGTAGTCTGATACCAAATTGTAACACCCCCTATCCGTCGCATAGCATATAGCAGTAGGTCCGGCCGGGGCCCGACGCCATATACCACAGACAGACCGGGTGGTTACTTATGGAAACCAACCAACCAATCTCAACGTCCTACACAGAGCATTCTAGCGGAAGCAGTTTAAATAAGTTGCAAACAAGAACCCAGTTTTAGAGCACGAATGTCCACTATTACAATATTTAGGAATGTATACAAAATACCCAAAAATCGGCCTTAAGGCCTTACAGAATGTTTCACTTGAATAATACATGATTTACCAACCTCGGCACGCAGGCCGGCCATACATGAATAAAACAGAAAACATTTCCACTTGGGCCTTCGAGGGCCAGCTTCGCAAAAAGGGCTTTAGCCCGCTATTGACCGCTTGGTCCAGCTGCACCTGCAAGCAACAAACCACCGCACGGTGGCAAACAAGGCAACGGTCAGCAATGCTGACCAAATTATAACGATCCCGCCCCCAACTCGGGGCGGCGATGCTCCTTCCCTGCATTTCATTAGCACAAGCGAGCAATGCATATAACCATAGCCATTTCATCACAGACGTTGGCTCGTACGGCCACACGTCCCGTGCACTCAGGGCACATTCTCGGTGAACCGGTCCATGTCGCGTCAATTAAGCCACCAACATTCCGGACTCACCACCGCCACTTAGACGGCCATTCGTATGAGCAATTCGTCTTCCTGGCATTGGTCACGTCAATTTAAGTCATAGACCGCCGAAGACTCACATCTATGCCAACGGCGAGTGCCATGTAACTTTAGGTCTCTCTAACCCGAATGACATAGAGCGGGTACGGCTCCATCTAACCCGTGCTCACATCGCAAAACAATTTAAGCCATATGCGCGGGTCAAACTTTCACCGAGTCTCATTCTAACACAAATCACATAACCCCGTTATGTTCAAGCTGGCTCTCAGGCCACCAAGTTGGCAAGATCTCGTATCCGCCCAGTTTTTCGGGTGCACCTTTGGGTTAGTCCCCAAGGCTCCCTGCTGCAATCTATCGCGTAGAAAACCCGAAAACACCCAATAGCACGGAGTCTTCTCCGGCCTTATGCAATGCAACATCACCGATCCGGACTAACATGTTCGGGTAGGCTTCAACCAAAATGCCTATGTCCGTTCTCGCATACGGACTCTAAACAACGGGGACTTTACATATCTACCCGAAGGAACGCCTCCAACTCTCCGCAAACTCGCGAGAGGGGCTTCCTATGCTAAGAAAAGGAGCGATTCAAGCTCAAGATGAGGATCGTTACCCTTGCGTTCCTCTTTGGCGCCATCGAAAAGTAATCGGATAGAAATCACCGCACTTGCGTCGCCTCCGTGGATCCGGAGTCGGCTTGCGATTCGGAGCTCCGAAGCTCCTCCAATGGCGGATCTAGCTCCTCTTCCTCTTGCCTTAGCTCTTCTTTCTCCAAGGGTTTGGAGAGATGAAAAGGGTGAAAAGTGATGGATTTTCTAAGTCAAACCCGAGTATATCCTCTCAGGAACCATCCCCAGCCGTCGGATCTCAACCTAAGAAAACGAGCGGCTTTGATTCGGGGCTGAAATGCCCAAACTGGACCGAACACGGCCTGGCATACGCCCGTGTCCAGGGCCGTGTGCCGCATTCGCCGTCAAAATCGAATCTTCTGAACCCTCACACGGGTATCGAACACGCCCGTGTTCGAGCTGACACGCCCGTGTTCCAGCTGACACGGCCGTGTAGCCGGCCGTGTACCGCATGATTTTTCTCCCGTTTTCAACCCGAGCACTGCACGGGTTCTAGGACACGCCCGTGTCCTTGCCCGTGTCACCTTGACACGCCTGGGCCCGTGTCCTAGGCCGTGTGCCTTGTCTCAACGATCGTCGAGTGAATCTCGACGACTCCCCGGGACGACCGTCGACACGGGTCGACACGCCCTGCGACACGCCCGTGTCACAGGCCGTGTGCCCATTCTCGACGAATCGTCGAGTATAACTCGACGACTTCACGGCTAAGTGTCGACACGGGTCGACACGCCCTGCGACACGCCCGTGTCGCAGGCCGTGTGCCCATTCTCGACGAATCGTCGAATATAACTCGACGACTTCGCGGCTAAGTGTCGACACACGCTTGACACGCCCTGGGACACGCCCGTGTCCCAGGCCGTGTGCCTTCAGCCAGAATCCAAAACTGGCCCAAAACGTCCCTCCTTCGCTCCTTTGAGTTTCGGGGCGTTACATCACACCCTAACTTTGGATTGGGGCAGAAGCCCAAGGATGGCTATGGGCAGGAGCTGCTTGCCTGGGACAAGAAATCCCACCGAGTCTCTCTCTCTCCGCACTCCTCCCCTCCTACACTAAACAGGGGCACTCCGGCGAGGACACCTACTCCCTATCTTACGGGTTGTATGGTCGTCAGAATGTCGAAGAATACAACAGGCTGACCCTGAAGAAGTTCACCTACAAGAGCTCGCGGGCCCAACTACGTGCCACCAAGCTCGCGCATATGGTCGCGCAGAGAGGCCTCAACTTCAGCAATAAGTTCAACAACACCGAGACTAAAAAAGCGTTCGCTGAGGAGAAGGTCCCCGAACTCGATGCAATGCTCAAACTAACGGAGCGCCTTCTCGCCAAGCACTCTGGTTGTGTGGCAAGTCATCTGATTTTGCTCTTCTTTATCCTTTCTTCTTGAGCTTATCCAGAGTTCTCTCTCCGCAGGATGCCGAGACAGCGGGAGGCCTTAGGTCGTGCATCGACGATTTGGAGGGAAAACTCGCAAAAACCCAGGCAAAATTCATGAAATCTCTAGCGGAGAAGACCACCGTGATGCATGGCGAGTCCCTCCCCAGCGGATCCAAGCTTCTCCAATTTACCCCGCAGGAGGTGGAGAGCACTCGCAAGCTCCTAATTACGCAGACCACTGAGTCCACTCAGGTCATGCTGCGAAATCTCGACACCTTCCAAGATGACTGGACCGAGCTGCTCGCGGAGGACTCATCCTGGACTTCTACCCACAGGCGGCGAGTCCACCCTCCTCGGGGTGCGTCTACTCCCCTTCAGATGATGGCGAGGCGGAGCACTCACCGAAAGATCCCCCCCGCGAGTTGAGTGTTTCGGGTCACTTTTGTTTTTGATTTGTTATATGTATTTTTTTGTGATGTATTGGCAAGCGCCCATGCCATTTTTATGATAAACAAGGTTTATACTTTCTTTCCTGTGTTGTTTATCTTATCTACATCTCGCGCAATCTTCCCTAATTTTTCTCCTTCTTATTTAGTAGTCGAGATCTTACCCTTTAGGTTTAGCCGGTTTTTCGAGACTATCATCTCTCTATTCCCTATCTCACGAGAACCGGACTCTTTTGTCATCTCACGAGATCCGAGCACCCACACGGTTGATGCTTCTCTTCTGAGGTTGTGCGTGTGGGAGGTACTTACGGCGAGAGCGGGAAGGATCACATTTGCCTTCTTTATGTTTTCTTTCAACCCAACTCCTGAGAGAATCGACTACCTTACTGATTAGCTGGAGACCCATTCTGAGGAGATTAGGGGGTCCACTCCAACCCCACTTGCCTTTGTTCATTCAGCCACCTGAGCGACTTGCATGTCCTGCCGACTTGTGAGAGCTCGGTCAGCGGGATCCTATCAGGGGCGCTTCATTTTGAAACCCTTCTCATCTTAGCCATCCACCCGAGCAACCTGCCGTCTTGTGATAGCCCAGTCAGCGGGATCCTATCAGGGGTGCTTCATTTTGAAACCTTTCTCATCTTAGTCATCCACCCGAGCTACTTGCCTGCCCCACTGACTTCTGAGAGCTCGGTTAGTGGGATCCTATCGGGGGTGATCCATTTTGAAACTTTTCTCATCTTAGTCATGCACCTGAATGACCTGCATGCTCTGCCGACATATGAGAGCCCGATCAGCAGGATCCTATCGGGGGTGCTTCATTTTAAAACCTTTTTCATCTTATCTATCTACCCGAGCGACCTGCCTGCCCTGCCGACTTGTGAGAGCACAGTCAGCATGATCCTATCGGGGGTGCTTCGTTTCGAAACCCATTTCATCTTAGCCATCCACCCGAGCGACCTGCCTGCTTGTGAGATCCCTGTCAACGGGATTCTATCAGGTGTGCTTCATTTTGAAATCTTTATCATCTTAGCCATCCACCCGAGCGACCTGCCTTCCATACCAGCTTTTGAGAGCACGGTCAGCAGGATCCTATCGAGGGTGCTTCATTTTGAAACCGGTGAGCTATGCTGAAAAAATGAAAAGACAATTCAGTCAAAGAAAAATTTGTTCATTTAATGGGTAAAAACACTTCAGGTCGTCACCGCTCCAAGTGTTAACAAGGAGCATTCCCTCGACGTTCTGGAGGCGGTATCTTCCTGAGGCGAGTTCTTTGAGAATTACAAAGGTTCCTTCCCAGGTAAGGTGGAGCTTGCCAACAGTTCCCCCTGCCTGCAGCGTCGACCTTTTTAAGGACCAAGTCCCCCTTTACAAAATGTTTGATCCTCATGTTTCTGTCAAATTACCTTGTCATTCGACGCTTGATCTCCTCCTGGCGAAGGGCGGCCAGGTCGCGAAGTTCTTCCATAAGGTCGGGCGAGAGTCGATGTTCTTCTTCATTTTCCACCCTTCATTCCTCATCGCCTTCTCCTACAGTGATGATGCACTGCGACTTCACCTCGAACTCTATCGAGAGCACAGCCTCGGACTCATGAGACAGTTTGAAAGGGGTCTCTCTCATGACCGTGTTTGGAGTAGTCCTAAAGGCCCAGATGACTGAGGGGAGTTGCTCTACCCAATTTCCTTTCAAGTTCTCCACCTTTTTCTTCAGCAAGTTGACAACTATCTTGTTTGCGGCCTCCACCTACATGTTGCTCTTGGGTGGTGGACCGACATGAGCCAAAGGTCGATGCGCAACTGGCTGCAGAAGCTGACAAACTCCTCGTTGGCAAACTGTGGCACATTGTTTGTGACAATGGCCAATGGCAACCCGTGCCTGCAAATTATCTCTCCCTATATAAAATTTCAGATTACATGTGAGGTTACCTTCACCAGTACCTTGACCTCCAGCCATTTTAAGAAATAATCTACCATGACCGAGAGAAATTTCCTCTAGACACTGGCCTGAGAGAAGCATCATGACGTCGTGATTGTCTCGAGCCTCTGCGTTGGCAGGAGCTGGAGCAATGCATAGAGCAGACACTTTTGACATTTTTTGCGTATTTTGCGGCATCCTTGCTAATAGTTGGCAAAAAATACACATGTCAGAGTACCCTCTTCTCCAAGGTTCGACTCCCAGAGTGGCTGCCACATTCCCCGAAGTGTATCTCTTCCAATACCTGAGCTTCTTCCTCCACGCACCTGGCCAAGAGCCCGAAGAGTGTCTTTCAATATAGCTCCCCCTCTCATAGGAGATAATAAACCGATTTGTGTATGAACTACATTTTGTCTGGGATCTTCTCTTGGAGCTTACTAGTTGTTACAAAAACAACAAAAGGATCCACCCACGAAGGTCGTTGTTCGACCGCCATCAACTCCACCTCCTCAATGGATGGTCTGAACAACTCTGTCATGGTTCCCTCTGCCCGAGGACCGAACTTGGCGAGGTGATACACCTCCATACTCTCCTCCGGGGGTACATGCCGAATGAAGAAAGTGTGTAACAATCCGATGAGACTTTTTACCTTAAGAAGATACTTCTGTAGAGTGGGATCCCTTGTCTCGAACTCCCCTTTGATTTGAAAGACCACCATCATCAAGTCTATGGAGACCTTCACATCTTGGATCCCCAGCTCCCTGGACAAAACGGAGCCCTGCTATTAATGCCTCATACTCAACTTGGTTGTTGGTGATAGGAAATCGGATATCGATGGCTTGCTGATAACTTCATACAAAGAAGTTATCGTATGCATCAATTCGTCTCATTTTGACTAATTTATTTGAAAAATATTCATTAAAAGTATATATATAAATGAGTAAATTATTATTTGTGATAAAATTCATATATTATTGATGTTTTAACTTGTTTTTATGATAGAGAATCATGAAAAAATTAACTGGCACGACCAATGTTAAGCATAAAGAGCATTCGGAAAAAGTCGCAGAAAATTCTGTTTAGTAGTCCTACCGAGCTCCCGCGTTGATGGCGAGGATGCCAAACTCCACAAGTTCTTTCTGGGGAAGAACTTTGAGGTTGCCTACCTGCGGCGCAACCTCGACTCGCTTCTCCCCATTCCCCCAGGTGCAGGTATTCATGTGATTTGACCTCGCATCCTTTACTTGCCCATGGTGCAACCTCAATGTAACTCCACTTTTGCTTCCTCTGTAGGTGAGAGACAAATCCCCGCGAACCTGTCATACATGGGAAAGGGTAGGGTGTACCTGTCTGTCGTGCTCGCTCAGTCCGCAGTTGCAGCATGCGCTGACGACTTGAGGGCACCCGCAAACGGCAGCGGTAAGAAGAAGAGGGCGGAGCCCAAAAGGGGGGTGCCCGACCCGGGATCATCGTCCGACGGGCCCTCAAAATGACAGAAGTCACTGGCCTCCAAGAAGGTTCCTCCAACGAACGAGACGTTGTCTTCGACGAGGGAGGAAATGGTGGGAGGCGAGTTGGAAGGCGGCATGTTGTGGACGCCCGACTCACACCCTAACTTTGGATTGGGGCAGAAGCTCAAGGATGGCTATGGGCAGGCACTGCTTGCCTGGGACAAGAAATCCCACCGAGTCTCTCTTTCCTCACTCCTCCCCTCCTAGACTGAACAGGGGCACTCCGGCGAGGACACCTACTCCCTATCTTACGGGTTGTATGATCGTCAGGATGTCGAAGAATACAACAGGTTGACCCTGAAGGAGCTCACCTACAAGAGCTCGCGGGCCCAACTACGTGCCACCAAGCTCGTGCATATGGTCGCGTGGAGAGGCCTCAACTTCAGCAAGAAGTTTAACAACGCCGAGACTACAAAAGCGTTCGTTGAGGAGAATGTCCCTGAACTCGATGCAATGCTCAAACTAACGGAGCGCCTTCTCGCCAAGCACTCTGGTTGTGTGGTAAGTCATCCGATTTCGCTCTTCTTTATCATTTCTTCTTAAGATTATCACGAGTTCCCTCTCCACAGGATGTCGAGACAGCGGGAGGCCTTAGGTCGTGCATCGACGATCTGGAGGGAAAACTCGCAAAAACCCAGGCAAAATTCATGAAATCTCTAGCGGAGAAGACCACCGTGATGCATGGCGAGTCCCTCCCCAACGGATCCAAGCTTCTCCAATTTACCCCGCAGGAGGTGGAGAGCACTCGCAAGCTCCTGATTACGCAGACCACTGAGTCCACTCAGGTCATGCTGCGGAATCTCGACACCTTTCGGGATGACTGGACCGAGCTGCTCGCGGAGGACTCATCCTGGACTTCTACCCACAGGCGGCGAGTCCGCCCTCCTCGGGGCGCGTCTACTCCCCTTCAGATGATGGCGAGGCGGATCACTCACCGAGAGATCCCCCCCCCCCCCGCGAGTTGAGAGTTCCGGGTCACTTTTGTTTTTGATTTGTTACATGTATTTTTTTTGTGATGTATTGGCAAGTGCGCCCATGCCATTTTAATGATAAACAAGGTTTATACTTTCTTTCCTGTGTTGCTTATCTTATCTACATCTTGCGCAATTTTCCCTGATTTTTCTCCTTCTTATTTAGTAGTCGAGATCTTACCCTTTAGGTTTAGCCGGTTCGCCAAGACTATCGTCTCTCTATTCCCTAGCTCACGAGAATCGGACTCTTTTGTCATCTCGCGAGATCTGAGCACCCACACGGCTGATGCTTCTCTTCCGAGGTTGCGCGTGTGGGAGGTACTCACGGCGAGAGCGGGAAGGATCACATTTGCCTTCTTTATATTTTCTTTCAACCCAACTCCTGAGAGAACTGACTACCTTACTGATTAGTCGGAGGCCCATTCTGAGGAACTTAGGGGGTCCACTCCAACCCCACTTGCCTTTGTTCATTCAGCTACCTGAGCGACCTGCCTATCATGTCAACTTGTGAGAGCCCGGTCAGCGGGATCATATCAGGGGCGCTTCATCTTGAAACCCTTCTCATCTAAGCCATCCACCCGAGCAACCTGCCGGCTTGTGAGAGCCCAGTTAGCGGGATCCTATCAGGGGTGCTTCATTTTGAAACCTTTCTCATCTTAGTCATCCACCCAAGCTACTTTCCTACCCTACCGACTTGTGAGAGCTCGGTCAGCGGGATCCTATCGGGGGTGATTCATTTTGAAACCTTTCTCATCTTAGCCATGCACCCGAATGACCTGCATGCTCTGCCGACCTGTGAGAGCCCGATCAGCAGGATCCTATCGGGGGTGCTTCATTTTGAAACCTTTTTCATCTTATCCATCTACCCGAGCGACCTGCCTGCCCTGCTGACTTGTGAGAGCACAGTCAGCGTGATCCTATGGGGGGTGATTCGTTTCGAAACCTTTTTCATCTTAGCCATCCACCCCGAGCGACCTGCCTGCCATGCAGACTTGTGAGATCCCAGTCAACGAGATTCTATCGGGTGTTCTTCATTTTGAAATCTTTCTCATCTTAGCCATCCACCCGAGCGACCTGCCTTCCATACCAGCTTTTGAGAGCACGGTCTGCAGGATCCTGTCGAGGGTGCTTCATTTTTAAACCGATGAGCTATGCCGAAAAAAATGAAAAGATAATTCAATCAAAAGAGAAATTTGTTCATTTAATGGGTAAAAACACTTCAGGTCGTCACTGCTCCAAGTGTTAACAAGGAGCATTCCCTCGACGTTCTGGAGGCGGTATCTTCCTGAGGCGAGTTCTTCGAGAATTACAAAGGGTCCTTCCCAGGTAAGGTGGAGCTTGACAACGGCTCCCCCTGCCTGCAGCGTCGACCTTTTCAAGGAACAAGTCCCCCTTTACAAAATGTTTGATCCTCATGTTTCTGTCAAATTACCTTGTCATTCAACGCTTGATCTCCTCCTGGCAAAGGGCGTCCAGGTCGCGAAGTTCTTCCACAAGGTCAAGCGAGAGTCGATGTTCTTCTTCATTTTCCACCCTTCATTCCTCATCGCCTTCTCCTACAGTGATGATGCACTGCGAATTCACCTCAAACCCTATCGAGAGCACAACCTCAGACCCATGAGATAGTTTGAAAGGGGTCTCTCTCGTGGCCGTGTTTGGAGTAGTCCTAAAGGCCCAGAGGACTGAGGGGAGTTACTCTACCCAATTTCCTTTCAAGTTCTCCACCTTTTTCTTCATCAAGTTGATAATTATCTTGTTTGCGGCCTCCACCTACCTGTCGCTCTTGGGGTGGTGGACCGACACAAACCAAAGGTCGATGCGCAACTAGCTGCAGAAGCTGACAAACTCCTCGCTGGCAAACTGTGGCACATTGTTTGTGACAATGGCCAATGGCAATCCGTGCCTGCAAATTATCTCTCCCTATATAAAATTTCAGATTACCTGCAAGGTTACCTTCACCAGTACCTTGACCTTCAGCCATTTTAAGAAATAATCTACCATGACCAAAAGGAATTTCCTCTAGACACTGGCCTGAGGGAAGCGTCATGACGTCGTGATTGTCCCGAGCCTCTGCGTTGGCAGGAGCTGGAGCAATGCATAGAGCAGACACTTTTGACATTTTTTTGCGTATTCTGCGGCATTCTTGCTAATTGTTGGCCAAAAATACCCATGTCAGAGTACCCTCTTCTCCAAGGTTCGACTCCCAGAGTGGCTGCCACATTCCCCGAAGTGTATCTCTTCCAATACCCGAGCTTCTTCCTCCACGCACCTGGCCAAAAGCCCGAAGAGTGTCTTTCGATATAGCTCCCCCTCTTATAGGAGGTAATAAACCGATTTGTATATGAACTACTTTTTTTCTGGGATCTTCTCTTGGAGCTTACTAGTTGTTACAAAAACAACAAAAGGATCCATCCACGAAAGTCGTTGTTTGACCGCCATCAACTCCATCCCCTCAATGGATGGTCCGAACAACTCTGTCATGGTTCCCTCTGCCAGAGGGCCGAACTTTGCGAGGTGATACGCCTTCATAATCTCCTCCGGGGGTACATGTCGAATGGAGAAAGTGTGAAACAATCTGATGAGACTTTTTACCTTAAGAAGGTACTTCTGTAGAGTGGGATCCTTTGTCTCGAACTCCCCTTTGATTTGAAAGACCACCATCATCAAGTCTATGGAGACCTTCACATCTTGGATCCCCAGCTCCCTGGACAAAACGGAGCCCTACTATTAATGCCTCATACTCGACTTGGTTGTTAGTGATAGGAAATTGGATATCGATGGCTTGCTGATAACTTCATACAAAGAAGTTATCTTGTGCATCAATTCGTCTCATTTTGACTAATTTATTTGAAAAATATTGATTAAAAGTATATATATAAATGAGTAAATTATTATTTGTGATAAAATTCATATATTATTGATGTTTTAACTTGTTTTTATGATAGAGAAACATGAAAAAATTAATTGGCACGGCCAATGTTAAGCATAAAGAGCATTCAGGAAAAGTTGCAGAAATTTCACATTAATTCCTGTGTTTGTTCTCTGTTGTTATTGATTACATAGCTCAGTTTATGGTTGGAGTGCTCCTGCGCCTAGTTCTCGTTTTCCGCTAGATCAAGTGATCAACTTGATAGCTCTGGAAGTGTTTGCTTTATATCAGAACTACCAGTTGATCAGCTTGAGAAATTTCAACATGATATCAAAGAGAATAGTGGCTTGAGCAGTGAGCTGTGATCAACCTTAGATTGTGTTCAGCGCTTCTGGAAGCTTTGTGATCAGTGGTGGTTTGCAATGGAAAGAGCGTACGGAAGAGGTCTTGGCATTGAACTTCTTACAACGACTAACTTCAAGAAGTGGAAGACGTGTATGAAGATCTATCTCTTAGGCGAGGAGTTATGGGAGGTCGTCGGTGGTGACGACAAGAAAGAGGTAACTACTGCTACTGCTACTGCTGAGGCGGTGAGAGTTTGGAGAAGAACTAATGCAAAGGCAGAGTTTGCTCTCAAACGGGCTGTCTCATATGAGCTCTTTGATCACATCTTAGGATGTGAGTCTGCTGCGGAGATTTGGACAACCATTGATGGTTTGTTCACAGGAAGAATGTGGCAACATTGCAGTTCCTGGAGAATGAGTTGGCTAAGGCAACTCAAGATGATCTTTCCATCTCAAAGTTTTTCCTCAAGTTGAAGAACCTGTGTGCTAAAATATTAGCATTGGATCCTGATGAGTCCATCTCTGAAGCAAAGTTGAAGAGGTACATAGTTCGCGGTTTGCGGAAGGAGTATGTTGCCTTTGTGACTTCCGTGCAAGGGTGGCAACTCAACCTTCTTTGCTGGAGCTGGAAAATCTGCTAGCGTCACAGGAGAGCTTGGCTAGACAGATGACCGGGGTAACTATTTATGAAGGAAGTAGTGAAGCTCTCTTCACTGAGAAGAAACAGAAGAAGAGATGGGAGAAGAAGAAGCCTGCTCTGCTCCTAAGAAGAACTACAAGAAAGAGTTGAAGTGCTACAGATGCAATCAGGCAGGCCACTCCAAGCGCGACTGCAAGGCCAAGTTACAATCTGGGCATGTTGCATGCAAGAAAGGAGCTTGTTCCAGTACTGAGGAAGCCGGGTGGGGAGGACCTTTCTTGACAAGCACGTGTGTTCGTGCTCTTGCCACTGTTGACTACCAAGATGACTGGATAGTAGACTCGGTTGTGGTCATCACTTCACTGGAGACAAGTCGAAGTTCTCATCTCTGCAACCGTTCTCAGGTCATGAAGTAATTATTACAGCTGATGATTTTATTCATTCTATAGAGAAGGAGGGCGTTGTTCCTTTGGATAGTGCTCAGGGTCCGCTTATTTTAACGAGTGTTTACCACATTCCTGGCATGAAGAAGAACATCTTCTCAGTGACTAATGCAGTTGACGCGGGCTTTCATGTTCTATTTGGCCCAACATAAGTAAGGTTTCTCCGCAACGTATCAACGGTAAAGGCTGATGTTGCTCATGTAGGGAGAAGAGTAAGAGACTTGTTTGTCTTATCAACAAGCTCTTATGTTGATCGGATGAGGGCAAATGATAGCGCGACTATCTGGCATGAAAGACTAGGGCACGTGGGGATGGACAAGCTGAAAGCTATGTCGATAAGGAGCTTGGTGAAAGGCTTGCCGAAGTTGTCCTCCTACGGAGATGGCCACATTTGCGCGGGATGTCAGTACGGTAAGGCTCATCGCCTTCCGTTTGATAAGTCACAAACGAGGAGCAAGGCACCTTTGGAATGCATCCATGGTGATTTGATGGGGCCAACTGTTACTGCTAGTCTTGGAGGCAACAGATACATGTTGGTATTGATTGATGATTACTCCAGATACACTTGGGTGTATTTCATGAAGGAGAAGTAGACAGCTTTCCAATTGTTTGTGGAGTTCAAGGAGCTGGTAGAGGGCGGCTTGGCTTGCGGATCAAGAAGTTCAGATCAGACAATGGTGGTGAGTTTGTCTCATCTGAGTTCTCTAATTTCTGCAGGAAGCACGGGATCCAGAGGGAGCTTACTTGTGCTCATACTCCACAACAAAATGGAGTAGCGGAGAGGAATATCTGTCACTTGATGGAAACTTACAAGTGCTAGCTTCATGCAAAGGGCATTTCTAGGTCCTTTTGGGCGGAAGGAATGACCTGTGCAACTTATGTCATCAATTGGATGTCACTAAGTCCGATCAACATGAAGTCTCCCGTGGAAATGATGTTCAAGGAGAAGCCGAGTGTGGAACACCTTCGGGTGTTTGGATCAACCTGCTATGTTCATATCCCAGATGCTCAGAGGACCAAGCTTGATGCGAAGGCGAGGAAGCTCGTCTTTGTGGGCTATAATGAGCGGAAGAAGGGCTGGAAGTGCATGGATCCTGCAACAAGGAAGTTCTTTGTTTCAAGAGACGTTGTCTTTGATGAGCTGACATCGTATGGAGATGGCACTGTCGAGCTGCAGGAGAGCAGGGTTGATGAAGGGCAGGAGGAAGCTGCTGAAGATCTTCAGGTGGAGCTGTCTGTGTCACCAGGAGCTCTGGTTGCTTCAAGCTCTAGGGCAGAAGCTTCTGGTTCGGGAAGCAGGGGGAGCGATGCTTCAAGTGTGCCCGAGAATAGAGTTGGTGCTGAAGAAGCAGCGGCAGTGGTGAGCAAGGAGTAGCCTCTTCGGAGATCAAAGAGGACCATTAAGCCACCAGCTCGATATTACGCAGGGAACACGGTGAGCTTCATTTCTTGTTTTTTCGCAGGCCCCTTGGATGAGCGGGAGCCTTCAAAGTTTGAAGAAGCCACTGGAGTAAAGGAGTGGGTTGATGTCATGGATGAGGAGATGACTGCTCTCAAGAAGAATAAAAATTAGGACTTGGTGCCCAAGGTGGATGTCATTACTCCTGTTACTTGCAAGTGAGTCTACAAGCTAAAGAAGAACGCGGATGGAAGCATCGAGCGGTACAAGGCTCGCCTTGTAGCTCGGGGTTTTTTCCAACAGTACGACGAGGACTATGAGGAGATGTTTAGTCCTGTGGTGAAGATGACTTCAGTACGAGTGGTGATAGCTTTAGCGGCTTGCTAGAGTTGGAAGATGTGGCAGCTAGACGTAAAGAACGCCTTTCTTTACGGGGAGATCGACAAGGACATCTTCATGGATCAGCCGCTCAGGTACATTTCTAAAGAACATCTGGATTGCGTCTGCAAGCTCCAGAAAGCACTTTATGGTTTGAAGCAGGCTCCTCGAGCCTAGTATGAGAAGATTGCAGAATACCTCCAGTTCTGCGGCTATTTGGCTTCAAACTCAGACTTGAGCTTGTTCATCAAAAAGAAGGGGGAGCTTCTAGTCCTAGTGTTGTTGTACGTGGATGACATGATCATCACGGGGAACTCCATGGAGGATGTAGCTAGGCTCAGGGCAGAGCTTGCTATCAGGTTCGAGATGAAGGATATGGGTGAACTCCACCATTTCCTTGGACTTGAGGTGGAGAGCAGAATACTCGTGTCCCAGAAGTACTATGCGGAACAGATCGTTCAGCGGTTCAACATGTAGGAGGGGAAGAGTAGCTCTACTCCATTTGATTCAGGCATCAAACTTCGACGGGATGAGTGGAGGATTCTTTCGAATCCTTTGGTGTTTCGGGCTCTTGTTGGGAGTCTTATTTACTTGTCGATTACAAGGCCAGACATTGCTTACGCGGTTGGTCGAGTAAGTCAGTACATGGCGGAACCCAGGAAGCCTCATCTAATGGCGGCGAGGAATATCTTGAAGTACGTGAAGGCCACTTCTGACATGGGTCTCCATTATAGGAGAGGCACGGAGTTTGTTCTTCAAGGATACTCGGACGCTGATTACAGAGGAGATTCAGACGACCGGAAGTCAACATCCGGTTATGTCTTTGCTTGTGGATCAGACAGTATTTCTTGGTGCAGCAAAAAGCAAGACTCAGTGTTCGTCTCTACTACGGAAGCGGAATACAAGGCCTCGGTCTTGGCAGCTCGGGAAGCCATCTGACTCAGGAGACTAGTAGAGGACGTCTATGATGAAGTGCGCGGTCCTACTCTACTGTGTGGTGATAATGAAAGTGCCCTGAAGCTGGTGAATATTCCAGTTTGTCATGCACAAACAAAACACATAGAGATTGAGCACCACTTTATACGAGAGAAGATGTTGGAGGGGTCTCTGATGTTGGAGCCTATGCGGAGTGAGGACAACATCGAAGACATCTTCATGAAGTTGTTGCCGGAGGTGTCGTTTACACGATTACGAGGATTGATGGGCTTGATCACCACTTCTCACTTCAAAGGAGAGTGTTGAACACCATGAAGTGAAAGTGGTTGTTTGGGCAGACCGCGCGGCCTGGGCGGACTGAGTCAGCGGACTGGGCGGACTGACCGTGCGGCCTGGGTGGACAGTGGCCCGGGTGGACATTGTGGCTTGGGTGGATTATTGGAGCAGCCTGAGCGGCGTGTATATGGCGATCTGGTGGCGGTGTTCAGTTAGCTCGGTCGAGGGTTCTGTAGCTAGCTTGTCCTGAAGTAACCGGGCGGATTAGCAGTGAGTCCGCGGGAATGTGGCAGACTCAGTTGGAGTCTGTGGGGTTCGCTGTAGCGGGCGGAGTTTGGAGGTCGTGAGATCGGCATTAGTCCTTGCCTTGATCTCCGGCGATGCGGCAGGTGATAGCCGCATTTATGATGGAGGACTATTTTTGGAGCATGCGACCTGGCTTCGTGTCCTTCGAACTCACGCTTATTGAAGAGTGGGTTGACTGGACTTGGTTACTCTTTGTGACAAGTCCAGGGTATTCGATGTGCTCCCATAGTCCGATGTTGACCGGGCGATCAATACCTGTTGGTCGTGGACTCGTGTGGCGGGCTGAAGGAGTGTTCGCAAGTTATGCGGGCTAGTGTTGTGTCCGCATGTGGCATGCAGACTGATGCAGTGAGCGGGATGTTGATGTGTCTGCGTGTTGCGAAGCGTGCAGACTGGTACGGTGTCCGCCAGGTGGCGGACTGGCTTTCTGACTTGTCGCCTGGCGAATGGCTGGTCTGGCTTCGCCCTTGCGGACTCAGCGGACTGGGTTGTGTTAGCTGCGAGCTAGGGTGGTGACTCTATTCACTAGAGCGGTGACCACACTCCTCACCCCGTCTATAAATCGGACCCCCCGTCACTTCAATACTAACTGAATGAACAGTAAGTTGAGCGCGGATTAATTGTTGCGGCCTCGGTTTCTAATCCACGCGGATTGAGAAGGTTTAACTGATTGATGTTTGTAGGTTGTGCGGCTAGCACTGTTAAGTCAGGAGTCTGGTTCTGATTGCGGTTAGGAAGCAGTGGCGCTTGCGGTTACTATCGGCGGTTTGCAACATGTCACACTTGATTCCCAACCAGTCTTCTCTCCAGCAATTGAAGTTCGAGTTCAATAACCAGTTTGTCGGCCTTTGCGGACTTGGCGGTCTGTTCCTTCAGTTCGGCGGCGGCTTGTAGAGCGGGCGTCTCAGTAGAATAACGGGTTGTCCGCGGTTTGTGCGGACTTCGTAGATCAGTGATAGCAGCAGCGGCTTGGCGGTCTCGGCGGACTCGGCGGATTCAGCGGTCTCTGAGGCAGTCCGCCCGGCTTGAAGATTTCCCTTGTTTACTTCTCATTTGTACTTGGCGAAATCATGTCTCGCCATGTATACCTGACTTTGTAAAGATTGATAGTTGATGAATAAAAGATCAGTGTTTGCTATCTGTTGTTACTGATTACATAGCTCAGTTTATGATTAGAGTTTTCCCTATCACCGTTTATTAGCCCAGATCACATCATCAAATGTCCAAGCTACCAAATTGATTTAGATGTCTGTGCACTGTCAGTTCATTGGGCTATTAATCGACAATTTAAGGCAATTAACAAGGTTGGTATTTTTATGATTCGATGCCGAACAAAATGCAACATCTAACATTGACAACATTGGTATATTTGTTTAATAA